>JABUQX010030128.1:0-40846 GCA_015478945.1 Trachelipus rathkii
AGTTAGTTGTGAAAACCAGCTGTGTTAATAATAAAAAATATTAACTTACTTAAAAAGTTCTTTATATTAAATTTTCAACTTTAATAAAATATATTATGAACTCTCCTTAAAAAACAAGTAATATACAAACGATTTTTTCCTTAAATTTTTAACTGAATAATTATTATATTGGATTAAATTCTTAAAATTGAGTTTTTAAACGGTATTATCAATAATGGATTTGAAAAAAATAAATGTGTTTACATTGAGAATAGACTAATAATCATACATATATACAGCCAAGGGGTCATAATTCGTTTATAGGAGGTAGTCTAAAATTTAACGTTTTTTTTAAATTTTAACATTTAATATATATAATTGTTAATTTAATTTACCAAATATTTATTCCAGTGTGAAAACCTGTTTTTATAATAAAAAATTTTTAACTTCTTTAATATTTAATCCTATTATTTAAATTTTCACATTATATCAAATATTTTAGTAACTTTTATATTAAGGAAATGTACGATTTTTCCTAAAATTTCAACATTGTAAATTATTTAGTATTGATTTAAATCTTAAAATTTAGAGTTTTAAACGGTATTTTTCCAGCCATTGTGAAAAATAATGTGTTTCAGAGAAATGCAATTTCAAAAAGCAGGAAAAGCGAATTTATTAATAGTGCTACCGGTGTCTTAAATTGACTGAGGCTTATTTTTAATGAATCATTAAAATATTTTTTGTTATTTATATCCACCTTCTTAACTCATTTATCTACTAAATGAAGAGTTAAAATAAATTTTTATTTGGGAGAGAGAGAGAGGAGAATTTTTTATAACTTCTTAAATACTTCTTTTCACTTTTTCAAAAAATTTTCACACCTCCCCAGTTGCTTTATAGGTGCTTGTTATCTGTATGGATTTGCTTCACATGTCTGGGGTTTCAAACATATTATTCTATTTTTTTGTTAAATCTTAAAATTGAGAGTTTTTAAAAGATATTTAAATATATATAATTCACATTTGAAATATAATAATAATTAAATGTGTTTTCCTGAAGGGAGTTATTTCAAAAAGCAGAAAAAATGAATTTAATTTAATAGTTTTAGTTGGTTAGCAACAAGTTTTGTTGATGTCAATTGTAATGATTATTGTTTTATTAGGCCATATTATTTCATTAGTTGTGAAAACCTGTTTTTTAATAGGGGAAAATAATTTAAAAACATTACTATTGAATATTTACGCCTTTTCTTAAAATTTTCACATTTAAATTAAATTTTATGTATTTTATCTCTTAAAAGTACGATATTTTTCATCGTATTCACCGGTTTGAAATTAATTAATATGGTAAATCTTAATATGATATAGTGGAGAACGGTATTAACCTCATGGTCAACAAGTTTCGAAAAATACATAGTGATTTCCATCTCCTGACATAATGCCTATTTTAAAAGCATGAAAAGCGAATTTATTAATAGTTTTAGGTGATCTTAAATTGACGTTTTTTTATAATGAAATTTCATATTTGTTTTTATATATCCAAAATAGATTAGAGCTTTAAAAACAATAAAGTAATTTATAAAAAAATTTCAACTTCTAAAAAATCCTACGCTTTTTCTTAAATTTTCACCATAACAATAACTTTCAGAACTTTTGGAGAAAGTAATCGATTTATTCTACAATAAAATTCACATTTGAAATTATTTGTTAAATCTTTAAAATTGATGTTTATTAATACGATTTTTTCAGCATTTGAAAAATTAATGAGTGTTGTGACATTGAAATTTGCAATTTCTTAAAAAATTTGAGCAGAAAATGCGAGAAAATAAAATATAACTAATAATGTTTATTAATATAACTATTATTTGATTCTAATGTATTTTTTTAAGTATCCACTCTATTTGAATATTTCTCAGATCTTAAAAAGACCATCAAGCAAAATTATTTTTCATTTTAGCTGCTTTGGTAGAAATTCAAATTTCACCAGCAAATTTTAAAAAACTTCATTAAAATTTATCCTTGTTCTTATTTTACTTTAAAATTTTGTTTCACACATTTACAAATTTAAGAACAACTTTTAAAAAAGTACGATTTTATTCAATAAAATGTACAACAATTTGAAATTATTATAGTATTAAATCTTAATATATTTGAAGTTTTAACGGTTATTTTTACAGTTTCAGGATTTAAATTTAGAAGTTTCATTTGAAATGGAATTTCAAAAGCAGAAAAAAGAATATTTTATTAAATAGTTTAATATAAAATCTTTTTATACATTGACAGTTTTATAAATGAATATTCAATATTTGTATCTTTTTATATAAACCAAATATTTTCAATCCAAATAATGTAATATTGTATTAAATAATAAAAATTTTACACTTCTAAAATTAACGCTTTTTCTCAAAATTTCACATTACAAATTTAAAACTCTTTTTAAAAGTACTGTGTATTAATATCTTTTCCAAATATGAAAATTTGATAAATAATTTGTTAAAGTCTTAAAATTAAAATTTTTTATTTATTTTCAAGCATTTAAAATATTTTATCCTTATTCTATTGATAATGCAATTTACATTGCAACAGAATAAAACGAGAATTTAAAGATACCTATTATTTTATACATATATATAAAATCTCTTGCGATAACTATTATGGTAAATCCCCTTCCCTCCTCATTCTCCTTATCTCCCAATATTTCAGGAGGTTGTGAACAATTAATTCTTAACCCTATAAATATAATTATTTTTAACTTAACTAACAATTACCGCGGGAGGGAGCTTTAAAATATTCTCCCTTTAAAAATTTTAGAACTCTTAAATAGTACGGCGGGAGGTTTTATCTCCTACAATTTTAATCAACAAAATTATCGTAAAATTATTTGGTAAATCTTAAAAAATTGGTTTTTAACGGTATTTTTGTGCGAGCGAGGTATTGGAAAACACATAATGTGTATGCACTTGAAATGCAGGAGGGGGGTATTTCAAAAAAGCAGAAATTATCCGAACCCATTCATTTCTACATCATGTCTTTTAGCTCCTATGAGTATAAAGTCGCTCTTGATTTCATATAGATATCATTTATTTTTTGGGATACCCAGAGAGTAGTTTGTTTTTTGATTACTACCAGGAATCTTTCACACCAATAATTATTAATTTAATCTGTTGTTCTAGACCTAGCGATACACGTATTAAAAAGGCTGTACAAGAGGTCTTGTTTTTTTAGAATTTATATATGATTTAGCAATCTAACCTCTTATCGATTATCAGTGTTTATAATAACACTTATTGGTTCATATCGACATTTTTATCAATTGCGTAACTATTGAATGCACACTTTTATGCATCAAAAACTTTTTTCTAATGTTACGTGCATTTTTATAATCTCATTAAAATCTTGCCACCGATTCAATCTTTATCCTGACACCAACTTATTATTGTAATAAAAATTTACATTAAACTTTATATTTTTGTAAGGTATTGATTTCTTGTATAATTTGTCTGGTGATATCTTGTCAGCCTTTTCTTTAAATTTAATATGTTTTTGGCAAATATATTGACGTTCTCGCTGAATTATACGAGCAGATTCACAACCGCGAGACCATTATTCTCATTACTCACTTATCAGAGGTTAATATATTTTTTTTTATCTTGTTGTGTTTTTTTTTTGTTAATATATAAATAAAATTTTCTCTCTGAAATTTCAAGACATAATTCTCGTTTTTACTATATAACATGACATTGTAGTATAAGGTATAGTTTCTTATTAAGTATGTTGAAAAAACCCTAGAGCTCTCCTTAATTGACAAAAAAAGACATTAAATTCTTCCTTAAATTTAATTCTATTACCTGCTTTTTCTTTCAAATTTCACATAATAACGAGAATTCTAGAACCAAACTTTAAAAAGCAGCTACAGCAGGCGACATTTCATTTTCCTACCCCAAATTGCTCCAGCCAAACAATTGTGAGCAACGATTCTTAACTTCTTGTAGCAAACATTGCTTGTTGGTGGTTGAGAAAAAAAATCTCGAGTTTTAATTTCCGACAAGTATTTGCGTTCACTTCTTCTTATGAAACTTTTTTAATACATCTCACGGTACCGTAAAAATATGATCCAATGCGCAATGTTTGAAATAAAAATATAATAATGTTGTATTTTACATTAAAACACTGTCCCTGGAACTGATTAATATTGAGCAACTTTCAATTATAAAAGACCCAGATACAAAAAGAGGAAAATATTTGTATTATATACATGATTTCGAGTGAGTGCCGAATTGTGCTTGAGGAATTAAGCTACGTATATATATATTTTTCTAGAGTCTAGTAGCATAGCAAGATATAGTAAAGAGAATTTATTTTGTTTTTTATAATATTAATTTCACTGAATGTATTTTTATGCTTTATGCAGTATTACTTAGGATTTATGCAACTCCAATACTCGTTGTTATAAGAAAACCAGTTTAATTAAAAAAAAATTTTTAATTCTTTAACATATTAATTCAGTATGAACTGCTTCAGAAATTAGAATTTGAATATCAATAAAGGATAATTAGGAATTTTATTATATTTAAATTTTTTTTCACATTAAAAAACACTAACATACTATTAAAACACTTACTTGTATAACACCATTTCGCCATATAAATTTGAATCCAAATTGCATTCTTAAGTTACCAGAGGTAAAAATATTTAAAATCTATAAAGAGTTGGTCTATTAAATTTTTCGTAAATTGAAATTATTCTATCAAACATTTGAAAATTAAGGATTCCTACAACATAATATCATTTCTTATTCGCACCGAAATGAGCCTCATCAAATTATCTGGCATGGTCCTCTAATCACGAAACTTAGTTCAAGCAAACAGAGAACAAGGCGCGGAATTTTTATCAAGAGGAGGATCTGAGACACAAAGTGCGGCGTGAACAGAATTGAACATGTGTTTTGGTCCAATGAACATTTATCAACATATTTCTGTTTGTGATTATAGTGCACTCTCCAAAATTTTAATAAATTCTGCCGATCCAACTAAATGGTAGTGCGGGGAGGCCGGGGCATCTCTAAATTATACAAATAAATAGGTGCCAAAACCGAGAGTTAAAAAAATGTACATTCTGCATCGAGACTACGCGAACGAATATCGCGAAAAGAAAACTTTGGACGGTGGAGAACGTCCCCTCGGTAGCGGTTACAAACGTACCTTAAAATATTTCTACTCAAAGAGTGAGATTAAATTTTTCATAAACATGCACAGCCGCCTTTCCCCATACTTGAAAAAACGTATGCACTCGAAAATTCCTGGAATGGCGGAAAAATAACGACTGTTACAGTGCGTACCGAATATGCCGCGGGAGAAATGAATAGATTAAATAAGAAAATTATACTTTCTCATATGATCGATATTTCAACAATGAGGGGAAAAGTTTTATTGTGAATCTGTAAATCAAATAAATTTATTAATAACCGCTGCTCATATGTAGATAATGAAAAATATAGCCAAAGCGATGAACGCGAATTACGTCGTAGCCTCTATACTTACAGGAAGTGCACAGTCCATGAGGTCGTTCTTGTACCATGCTGTGGTGTCCTTCCCCACGAGAGTTCGGCTTGCCTGGAGCATCATCCGGGTCGTCTTCGTTATTTACCTCACCTCAATAATCAATTCTGGTTTTATTATATTTTTCGCCGGTGGTTGGGAAGCAAGAAAATTCGGTCCCGCGCTTCCTACCAATTTGGGCACGAGGGCGAAGGACCGTTCCCCACCGCCCGCAAGGCCCACGATCCAGTCTGCTGGAATTAAAATCCAAGGAAGTATCAGCATATGAGAGCTCCGAAAGAAAGCGACCAAGATATCGACCTTCGACGTTTTGTAGTAAAGTGTTATTAATAAAGGCAAATTGCTCATCCAGAGACCATGTTGCGTGACGTTTATGGAGCAACATTTTTCATGCCGACTCGGTATTTCATTTTTGTCCGCCCTCGCGCCATCTTCCTACTACTGTCGTCCGAGTCCTGCCGAGAGTTTAAATCAGCGAATAAACTGGAGCTAATAGAATTTCCTCCAAAAAAGGACATTATGGAGATGGAGGGGACATTGAATTTATATGGTTCCACACTTCGGTCCTTTCATAGGCAACTTGATGAGAAATAAAAAGTGAGTCTTCCTGTCGAGAAATCAAACAAACCCCGTCCCCTACAACTGCGAAACAATACGTTTCGCTTAATAAAAAAAAATGGCGGAACGGGCGGGAGCAATAGCGGAAGCAGCGGTTTAGCTGGTCTAAACTCAGTGCCCGAGTCTTGCGTAAATGCGTGGTCGGCAGAATCGACAAAGCCTAAACGCAGCGATTTGTTTGTAGTCCATTGATTAAGGAAAATGCCGGTCGGGAACTCTATATTTACTTTGGTACGACGTTACACCAAAGAAAGAGAAGTGGAAACCCGTCGTCCACGACCTCACGCGGTGAATAAAAAATTAATTCGCTCGAAAAGAAATGGAGCGCGCGCGCTTGTATTTCAAATTCCAACCATGAGAGCGGGAATCTCCCTTTACACAATAAAATAGTTTATTCCTCTTCCCGGATATCCTAAACCCTCAAACCATCCTACTCGAACACACAAGCCTCAACATTCCTCCGTCTGTCTAGAAGAAGATGAAGAGACATGAAAAAAATAAGTAGAATTAAATTAGCCTTTGACTAAGAGTTAAAATAGGTTGACGTCTTAGGCCACGCGGCCGTAGTTTACATCGGGTCCTTATACATCTTTTGAGAAACCATCGACAAATTAAAACCTTAAAAAAGAGAAACCTTTACTTTTTAAAAGTGTTAACAAGTCATGTTAGCAAATTAAATACGAATATATTTTTCAATTACAGCTTCAATACCAAAATTAAATAATGTGCGATATATATATTAATATTAATCTAATATTTAAAATATTAATATGTAATTTATTATATTAATTAATATTTAATAATTATTAATATTATATATATATAATTATAATGAATTCCTTATTAAGAATAATATTTAATTATTTTATCATATATAATTTAATTAGATCCAGATCTTTGATTTTGTTAATTCAATTAATGCTCTTAATATGACTAAATAATGATATCGTTTTTTATAATTTAAAATATTTTATTATTATTATTATTTTATCAATTAATCCACAGATTATGCCCCCACCATTCTGTGTTGGTCAGAGACTTCTTGAATTTCACTTGTTTCTTCCACAATTGCTTCGCTTTTGTGATCATTTTTTAGTCATTGTTGAGCAAACCATAAGGCAATCTATTATTTTTTGGGAACTTATCAGTTTTAATTGAAACAACAGTATTAATAATTGTAGTAGTATCATATAGTTTAATTATTTTATGCTAAAATTAGCAAATCCCTTGTCGCAAGCATAGGTGGGACCATGTGGTTGTTTCATTTTTGGTAAGACCGGGTGCCTAAAGAACACGGTATATAATACGAGATCTGGGTCATTTACCATCTCCGGAATTTCTGGATCGTTAACTATAATTTCGACAACTACAAAAAATGACCATGGTAATGAAGTGGACGATTTGTAAGCCCGACGATAGAGCCATTTTCCGCGCCGCACAATTCCATTTGTTTTGGGGGGCACTATTTTTGGTTTTTTTCAATTGCGCGAGTAGGCTTGAAGGCGCCAAGTGGCAGAAAATTTAAGTTAAAGCGGTCGTTACAGAACCCATTTATGTGGGCATTTCACAATCGCTTTTCGGAGACATTTTGAAAGAGACCTTTTCGGCGGGCCCTCTGGCCTTGTTTATTATTTTCTATAAAAAAGGCGGGGGCCCCTTTTCGATTATTGTGTATAGGAAAATTTAATACCGTCATAACAGAGTCTATTGTTCACCTTGATAGTTCTGTTATCGATATATAAACACAATTTGATTCCACAATTTATTGTAGACAATTAATTGTGGGAAAAATCCAAGTATTTAAATTGGAAATTGATAAGAGCAGAGAGTTGAGGTCACCCGCTTAATATCAAACCAGTAGATTCCGTTTTAGATTGGCACGAAATTAAAATTGAGAATTGACACTTCTTTGTAAATGGACCAGTAGAGTAAACCAACTCACTCGGTGACTCCCAGGTTGTTTACCTTCCACCCCGCCCGCCGTGATGTACGATCGGACAACAAAACATACATATATTTTATGGAACGAATATCTCGGGTAACATACGATACACGAACGACCCGAAGGATCTATCTTCTACGAAAGTTCATTTCCGTCCGGTGATCGAATCAAATTCTGGAAATGACCTCCTTTTTATATTGGGAGTTCGTTGCGAGTTAGATCTCGTATACGTCGAAAAAAAAATACTATAGCATCGTACCGTGCTGAGAAAATGTTGTCGACGATGGAAATTACACTCTGAAATCAATATCGAAAAATTTCGAGGTGACGCAGTAGCCCTACGCCACGAAGGACGCAAAATAGAACGATGCGTAGGAGTGATGAAGTCACTGATGAAAGAAGCGTTTAAAGTTCTCTGCTCGGAGAACGTGGACCCTAAAAAACCTCAGACGGAGTTCGACTTAGCTCGATACGACCTAAAGAGACGAGCCTTTTTTCTCCGGGAGTTCGTAGAATCCCTACCGGAACTAGTGGGGAAATTCCCGAAAATCGAAATTCCCACGCAAATAAAGATGGCCAAATTCTTGTTACCTTCCTCGGTTAATCGTTTGGACAAGTGGACGACCGAGAAAGAATTGGAAAGGTTATCGCGACGCGAGGAAACAGTACCTTATAACTACAGAAACGACGAGATCAGAAGATGTCGAGACGACTTTACGGGGGACGAGGTAAAACGGGTCTTGGACGTCGTGCAATCCGAAAAAGCCGAAATATCTAAATTTCTACTAAACGAAGAAATGGATAAAAATGCGTGCCGAGTGACGCACGATTCCATGATAGAAAACCTGCTGGGTGTTTTTTTATGGCAACTTTTGAGCAGGGATAAGTTCGCCTTCCTTAGCCTTTTTCCTGTCCCCGGATATCCGATAAAAGCCGAAATAAACAAAACATCGCAATCGAATCCTTGGAAGCTAACCGCGACATTGGCCGACCCGAGAAATCTCTTCTGGAGGGTGAGCCAAACGGTGTTGGATACTCAGGCGGATAAATCGGTGTTCGGAGAGGGCGGGGGGGAGGCAAACCCGACGACGCTTTCGAAATTGGACGAGCGAACGATATTCAACGCCGTCGTCCCTCTATTCACTCCGGAATTGGTGAGCGTCGTAAAACGCATCCTGCAGACGGACGTTTTCGTCGACCTGTTTTGCTTTTGCGTTTTCAGAAACCCCCACCTCTCCGATAAAGCCGCTCACCTAGCCGCGTTGATATTTCTTCATATTCAATTCAAAATTCTCAAGAAACTACGATGGCCCGATTTATCTCGGGACGTATTGAAATGCATACGCGCGACGGCCTCCGTTTACGCGGATTGGGAAATCTTCCAGAGCTACAAAAACCTCCTACTGAAAGATCCGGAGTCGGCTGTGTGTGGTAGTTACTATAGCGAATACGACGGCTTCAAAGTCAAAAGTTTTTTTTCGGAAAACTTGGGGAAAACGATATTCTTTCTAGATTATGACATCGACCAGTTTTCGATAAAAATGAGAGCTCGTATTTTCATCCTATTGCAACGCGAAATTATTTTTCGAATCTTCTGCGCTTTGAATTATAAGAACAGCTACGGTGATATTTTAATTCACATCTTCACGAAAGTCCACGACCCGACTCTCTCCGTAGCCGCCCGTTTGTTAACGAAAGAAAGAAAATCTAAGCCTGTCATCGAAGCTATAACCGCGGACTACCTCAGGCCTCGTAGCTACCTCAAGAATCCTCGATGGAAGGAAGCAGTAACGAAAAACAAGCTGAAGAGATTCTGCGATAAACGCTTGGACAATCTCGAAGTTACCCCGCATTTCAACGCCCGCCTGCTGAGAACTTGCAAAGATAAGGAAAACATCGGCGACTTCACTTTAGAGGACCTCGAGAAAATGGCGAGAGAGGAAGAATACGGTTTGTCGAAAGAAATCGTCGATCAAATTTTCGGTTACAGGAGGATGTTCTGCGACGCGGTTGAAAGCATGTTGAAGTTGAAACGTTTCAGACCGGGTTGGGCGTTCCCGAACAGCCAATATCGGTACAGATCCGCTAGGAGAAACCTGGCGGTCGAACTTCTTAATGAAACGAAGAAGGACATCACCGAAGGAGTGCTAAAACGCTTTAACCTATAGCAGCATGACCGCTATGGACGAAGAATCTTAAGAGCGACGCCAACCCCCTTCCCGGTTTCCTAGTTTGTCAGCCAGCGTTGATGCGTCGTCGTACTTTTTCTAGAAGAAGAGGAGCGGCGCGAGTGATTTGAAGACGGACTGGACGTCATGAGAAGAACTGGTGAGAAGAAAAAGGAGCTTCTTTATACTCGAAGAAAATAAAACGGATACGAGCGTATTATATTAGCTAACGAATAGAAATTTTATGCATTATCGTAATCATTATTATTACTTATTTATTTATTTTTTTTTGTTTCATTTCGGAAAATTACTTTTAGTCTTAATTATAGAAATGTACCTTTTTTTATTTAAAAACATTATTAATTTAATTCATTAAAAAACATTATTTTTTATTTAAAAACATGTTGAAATTTTGAACAGTAAATTTTTTACCAACAATCGCATTTTCTGTAATGTTTTATTTCGTGTCTATATTTAACATTCATAAAGGTTTTTATATAGGGAAGGCTCGATTAAAAAAATATTTGCGTCCTGAATTTAATTAACCCAAATTATTATACTGTTAGATGACATTTATTATTGATATTCTTAAGACAATGGTACGTTTCACCGGGAACTAATATAAGAAGAAGGTCAGAGTCCAAGTTGCGCGTATCGTAACGAAGCAATGGATCAAAACGGCTGTGGCCTATCGCGAACCGTCGATTAGTTTTCGAAGCCCTCCAGATATCGTAAAAGTAAAAGCAGCTATAGGGTGCTTAGACTCCCCTCGCTAATTTCCGGGTGTGTTTCGCCTGTAGATGCTGCCCGCTCTGAACATTCTATGCGAGTATCCCCGACTAGTCTAATGTTGTATGAACATATGTCGAACGGGTACTATAGCGGGTAAGAGGAGAGCATCTGAGGAAGGTAGGCGTAAATGTGTACAGCAGTGAGAAGCGTACTATACAGGAGGACGGAGCTCACCGCGTACGGTTGGCCTTCTTCTCTGTATGCTGAGAGCCGATGGTGCATATGGTAGGAGAGTCGGTGATTCCGGGGGCTGCTCGGGAGGCGTTGACTCGTGCTCTAGCATCCTAGCCGAATGGTCGATGCAGGCGTTCTGGTCTACGTACCCGCATGGCAGTAGACCGTCGCGTTACTCCGGGGGGCCAGACGATGGCTCTCTCCTAAGGGCGCGCGATGCGAGCGAGAGAGAGCGCACTCCACCACCGAGCGTTATAATATGATGACTAGCACGGCAACCGATTCTGAAGTGTAAGACCCGAACGATGGACATCGAGAGAGCGTGACGCATCTCGTAGAGGACTGCTCCGCCTTACATAGTAACCCAGACTGCGTACTTAATGTATCAACCGCTACCCCGGAGGAGGGGCGTTGCGAAGCGGTCTCGGATCGCCGCTTAACGCGTGGGTGATGGATGAGTAGACCGCTGAGGATGAAGATAGATCTAAGCATCGGCACTCGGGCGAAATGTCGAGTTTTAAGACACAAGCTCTCGTGGAGAATCCCGAGCGAGAGGCGTGAAGACCGTGCCTCGATACACACGGGAAGTGTGACAGTAACTCTGGGATAGTGAGTGATGATCGACAGTACGGGACTTAAAGATGTCTCCGCGGGTGGAGGAAACGCCTCCGCGTGAAGAGAGCGAGAGTGGTGTCTGCAGGTGGGTCAACCGACAAAATCAAAATAATTACGGATTGGAGTTCTAACATCTAGGACTTGGTGGTCCTGAAAACGATTAAGTAAGCCCCGAGTAATTTAAAGCGTGGTTTTGGGGACCGAGAGTAATTAGATCGACACTCATGAGCGGTCGCCCTTCGCGATCCGTCCGATCATTTTCCGGAAAAGCCGGCCCTTCGGATAGTCGTAAACAAAAGAGACACCAATTGATTCGTATACGGTAGGAGGGAGCTTGATCTCAGGTGTAGACGCTTGCGTACGAGCACTGGTTGATGTCTCTGGCCGGAGTAGGCGCTCGTTATTTTTCAGGGGGTTTCTAAAACTAAAAGCAGCTGTATGGCGCTTAGACGCCTCTCGTTACTTTCCGAGGGTGTCGGGCAATCTAATGAACCATTTAACACGTGACGTAAAAAAATCTCAAGAGTTCCCCCTTACGCTCCGATCGCGCCGCGAAACAACGTTACTTTTTACTTCTCGGGAGATGGGGAAAAATAAATTTTTAGTTCCCTAAACGAGTTTTTTCGATTAAAAACAAAAAAAAATAATTACGAAATACAAGACTTCTCTTAGTACAGCATGGTTAAGC
Organism: Trachelipus rathkii; assembly: GCA_015478945.1. Classification (NCBI taxonomy): domain Eukaryota; kingdom Metazoa; phylum Arthropoda; class Malacostraca; order Isopoda; family Trachelipodidae; genus Trachelipus; species Trachelipus rathkii. The sequence continues at coordinate 12,534 of JABUQX010030128.1, forward strand.
GTGTCGTGAGGAAGTAATAGTTCGAAACTGCAGTCACCTATCGCGATCCGTCGATCAATTTTCGAAGCGACTTCGGTTATCGAAAAACTAAAAGCAGCTTGAATGTGGTTAGACGCCCCTAGTTACTCTCCGAGGGTGTCGGGCCTTCTTACCAAAACTCTGAAATTTAACGTAAAAAATCTCTTTACGCTCCGATCGTGCCACGAAATAACGTTACTTTTTAATTCTCGGGAGACGGGGAAAAATAAATTTTTCGTTCCCTAAGCGAGTTTTTTTCAATGCTGCAATGTAACGCCATCCGTAGGGGGGTAGTAAGGTGTCGATCCAAAATTTTAAAATATTTTTATTGACAAATATAAAAGAACAAATTATCGTTTAAGCCCTAACATTTTATTGAACAAAAAAAGTCACAGGAACACAAGAAAAGATTCAACACAATTTCTGTAATAAGGAATACTAAAATCTTTTATACAATCTACCCTTTTTACCTTCAGCCGATTTTAAACCACAATAATTTTCAGAATAATGGTCATACAAAAAGTCTTGATCTCACGTCTGATTCATTTTTTCGATTGGTTGCTCGTCACTATCCCACGATGAATTATGTGTGTATTGAGATATTTGAATATCTGATTCGTCTTCTTCCCCTTCTTCTTCACTTTCGTTTTCCCTTTCTTCATCTTCGTCCGGATCGTTTCCTTTTTCATTTCACCCCACTACCAGTTGATCATCGGTAGACTTATCTTTCCTCTATCTTTCCATCTATGAAGCTTTGTTCGTTTAGGTAGCCTTTCTAACGACCGCAGGATGTTAAATTTAAATGATTAACTCTACTGGCCAATTCTCACAGTTTCAAACAAAAGATGTCTTACCCTACTTTCCTTCAATTAGTCATTCAACTAAAAGAACATTGCCTATAATGATAACCAGGTTTTGTAATGCCAACACTCTTACAAATTGTTTTCTCCTCGTATCGTGAAACTCAATCAGTCCAATATTCAAGCCATATTCATCCACGCCACGTTGTAGAACGTGAGAAATTATTCTTCGCGATATATTATTCGTAATGTTATGTAAAATAACGACGTAAGAATTTTCGGGTAAACCAGGGTGAGTTTCGTCTTTAGTTATATGGATACATTTTTTACAACTTCTAGAGCTTTAGATTTTTTACGCAAGTATTATTAGCCGTGCCCTACCTCGCCGACAGTGATCCTCGCTTAGAAAAATTATGCCTAAACTAAATAACGGTACAGGACTTCCAACTGCGTATAGTTATTCGAATAACTCGGAGGATCAAAACATAAATGTGAACGGGTCCAACATATCAGCACAACGAGGTTTCCGAAATTTCTTATAGTTTTCACGCGAAATTCTGTACCCCCCGGAGTTTGCAAAGCCTCCCAAAAGATATTGACATTGAATTGTGGCCATTTTCTTTGTCTGTAAACAAGAATACTACTTAAATTTTGAAAGGACCTGTTGGAAGTATAAAATACCCTCCACTACGCCGTGATCTCTTTAGTATTTGAATTAAAATTTAAGAGTAACTAAAGATATTCTCTAAATATTATTTTTTTATTTTATCATACCGCTGTAATAATTAATTATTTTAAAAACACCCGGATAAAAAAATTATCTCGCATTAAGAAATAGAGTGTAATAATTTGTAATAAATAAATAAACAAAACAAGCCGCACATTCTTATTTAGCTTTTTTCTATTTACTTTAATTTAGTTTAATTTATACTATTTTATTTTAACTTTACGTCTTGCTAAAAATTATTTATAGTCGCAGAAAAACTAATATTTAAAGGGAGTACTACAACTATATAAAAATATAATATACTATATATATATTAATATATATATTATATATAATTATATATAATCTAATATATCTAGTTATGTGTCACTACTATATCATATATATAAAATACGTAAATTTCACTCTACTAGTATATATATATACTAAATATATATATATATATATATTATATATATATATAAGTATAAGTATATATTATATGATATATATATATATATATATAGTACACCTTTAATCCAATGTTCACAAAGTAAAACTCAAGGAAACCTCGAAGGCGCTCACACATGAGGGAGTTTTGTCCGAACCCTTTTCCAAACATTCAATATGTGTATGGGTCATTTTGGCCAGCTTTGCTCATTTGCTTGGCTTGCCCAAATACACAAATCATTTCCAGAAGCGATGGAAAAGAATTTGTTGCATTTGGCAAACCTCCCAAATTGAGCTCAAGAGGGTATAGGTGGCCCATACACACATAGGGTGTTTGGCAAAGGGTTCAACAAACTCCGCATGTGTGGAGCCGCCTTTACGATTTAATTATGTGGCATGAAAAATAACGTTACTGTCTTACTTTTCGGGAAATTGTGCAAAATTAAATTTTTCGTTCCTCTTAGCGAGTAATTTTTCGGGAAACAATCCCCAAATAAAATTATGGAATTCAAAGTCTATAAAAAATTGATATCGGTATCGTTTTTTTTCTTTGTCTAATTCTTTTCTTAGTATTATAACTAATAATCATCTCACAGCGAAACTACCAGTCTCTCGTTTTTATTTTTTCGGTTTTTGTTTTTAAGAAAATATTTTACTTCAGTTACCTTTCAAAATTATTTATCCTAGAAAGTTGGTTTTATTTAAAAAAATAATGATAAATAATTTTTAGAGGTAACTGAAGTAAAATATTTTCTTAAAAACAAAAAACAAAAAAAAACGTAAGACTGTCGTTTCGTGTGATGATAACCTATCTATTATAAAATTAATTTTAAACATGCCATTTTCCGTCCGAGATTTTGCGCTGTTTTATCACAATCGTCGAAAATGCCCGGTTTCATCAGGGCGTTAGCCCCTGCGCGTGCATCAGCACGTTCTCAAGGCAAGATTGCTCGGTCAGGGGCAAACCTTGTTAAGTATTAAGACAAAGAAAAAAAGTCATGAATACTTGAATATCGATTCTTTATAGACTTAGATTCCGTATTTATTTTTTCTGGTTTCCCTCGAAAAAAAACTCGCTTAAGGAACGAAAAATTTATTTTTCACCATCTCCCGAGAAGTAAAATGTATCGTTATTTCGTGCCCGATCGAAGTGTAGGAGGGTTACTTTAACCTACAAAATTTAATAATAATAATAATAATAATAATAATAATAATAATAATAATAATAATAATAATAATAATAATAATAATAATAATAATAATAATAATATGTAAAAATAAAAATAAAACAAGTAATAAACAATAATAAAAGTTAAAATTATATACTAGATAATAATAAGATCAAAACCCTATAAATGAATCAAATGTTTATCCGTCTTATTCACTGCTCCAATAATTAGAAGCTGAACCCACCCCACTGGGATACCAAAACTTTGAGCACCGACCAATGGGAATTTGATGAAATGAGTCACTCGATTAAAATTAATTTTGGAGATGAAAACGACGAATACGAAATAGAGGCCTCAGACCTAACGGCTGTGCCGTATATCGATGAAAATAAATACGAGGAAATTTTATTCGGGACTCCACCATCCGTCGAATTTTTACCGTTGATATTCTTTCTGAGAAACGATAAAATCGGTATTGTGAGAAAGAAAAGTAAAAAACTGTTTATATTCGAAAAGATGGGTTTAGAATTAACGAGCCCCGTCTATTACGGAGATTACGCGTGTCATGGTGAACGCGGACGTATCGAGTTGCGATCGAACAAAGGAATTTATACGCGCTTGTCGACTGAAATTCCCAAGGTGAATTTAATCACGGGTTTAATATTCTGGTCTTTCGCAAGCATAGTTAGGTTGGAGGGGAGTAAACCTAAAAAAATTCCTATCCTTTACGGTTGTTCGAAATGTAATATACTCAGTTTCTCGCCATCGGTTAAGCAAACGATTATACCGGTATACGGCTTTTCGTCCGACACCGAATTAAATTATGTCCCGTCTTCGTCGGACCCGGCTGTCGACGGAAGTGTAGTGGGTAATTTCATCTTTCGCGACGGAAAAATTAGGCTGAAATTCGACTCATTGAAACGAATAACCGCGATATTTACGGCTAGAAAATATTTGATCGACGATCCATGCTTGTCGTATTACCGCCGCGAAGAGGACGAAAAAAGTTTTTCTTCGTCATCGCTTCCGAAACTAAAAGAAATTTTATTCGCCGAAGGTGGAAAAGGAGGTAGCGGCGGCGTTCGAGATGTTTCGTACAGGAAAGCGTTACCTCCTAAGAGCGATAGCGATAAGGGCGCAAAAACGAAGCGAGAGATCGCTAACGCGTTTCTCGACGAGGTAGAAATATTGTTATCCGACGAAATAGGCGACGCGCAATCGGTTCTCAAGGACATCGATATGTACGAAAAAATTCGTCAAATCGTCGAATTAGCGGTTACGTTTGGCCACGAAAAAGCATTGTGGTCTATCCTAAATTTCTTTTTCCGCGAAAATTTATGGCACAGTAAAAAAGCCGCCCGATGCATTAGTTATATCGTCGAAAGGGCCTCGGAAAATTCCTCGCCTTACCTGCCATCGACGGCGATAGATGCGGTCGCGGAGGACAAAACTTTTCCTTCCCGCTTCACCGCATTAGTCTTTTTTTCCGAGGCGTTCGTTTCGGCTTACGAAAATAGAGGCGTTTGCAAGAATTTCGGCGAATCGACGAAACTCTGGTTCTACGCCGAACCGAACAGAACTCCGATTCAGTTTCAGTCTAGAATAGTTCAAAATTTGCTCAATCCGAGCGACTTTGACATTGACGGACCTAAAAACCCGAAGGCGACGTCTACAAAGGGGGCCTTTTGGGTAAATAGAAAGAGAATCGAAGGAAAAATCGCGTCCGAGAGACCCAAAGCTGCGGACTCTTCGTCGCGGCACTTCTCCCCCAAAATTTTGAAAATCAGATTCTCGGAATTTAACGAGCTAGATTTTTACGTTATTAACGATAGGGACATGGGGTTATCTCATCGAATTAAATTGCTACGGCGGAATTATTTTTCATCGGCGATTAAATCTAATCCTCTCTCGACGTCGTCGGGCGTTATCCCAGAATGGCAACTTATATCCGACAAAAGAATGGAAATGGGACCATACCCGCCGCCCGAGGAAGTGGCGTGCGTTGCGGCCCTTAAAAGAACCGGATTTTACAGCCCCCGATTGATATACGATGACGAAAAGGAATCGACGAAAATCGCGTCGTCGGCGTCTATGAAAGACATCCAGAACCAAAAAGAAGACATCGAAAAAATGTATGAAAAAATAGAACTGATTAAGTATTTTACGAATGGCGATCGACAGAACGAAAAATGGAACGAATTCGCTTACCTATCCGAGAGTACGCTGCGAAATTCGAATATCAGTAGCAAGCTGTTTCCGTTCGTAACGAAAACTGTGGGCAAGTACTGCTCCGAAAAATCGTCCTACGAGAAATTTTTCCACGTTTATTTAAATTTTCATAACGAAAGGGATAGAACCGCGGAAATGTTTTTACCCGACGAAGATTTAAAGGCGTTACGCGAAAACGGGCTTCTCAGAGCTTCCGTGAATAATATGTGCGAACTCGTCAAGTTTAACGAGAAAGAAAAATTCATTAACTCGCTATCGATGAAGGAGATCCTAAAGAGCGTTTTCCCCGAAATTATATTCGATATCGTAAAAAGTTTCTATCCAACATTCGGTGAAAAAGGTTTTTTAAACTCTGTGCGCGAGGTGATACGAATATTGTGCGACGGATGCGCGGAGGCGTTCCAAAACGCAGTTCACCCAAACCGACTATATTCCTTTTTATTTCCGAAAAAAACGTCCTTAAATAACGAAGAAAACGGAGGAAAGGGGTGGGAAGACGACTTTATTTCCATGGGATATTTGAAGCGAGAATTAAACTCTATCATTCCGCTAAAAATTCTTAAAAATGAGTTTAGGGAACTATCGGCGCTGAATGCGGCAATACCGGAAGAATTTAATTTGGGAACCGCTACCGTTAATAATAATAGTAATAATTTCGTTAACGTTAAAGGTATTTCGAGCAATATAGAAATACCGGGGAAGATCGACTACGTACGTCTTCGTTTATTATTGGAGTCACTCAACAAACCTTTGCTTAAAGAATTAGAAAATAGTTTACTGTTGGAAAAAGAGCAAGATTCTATTCACGATTTCATGAAGTTAGAAAAAATAATCGACGAATTGATTAAAAAACCTTACTCCGAAAACGTTATGGAATTCGACGACGTAGCTCGAGCGGATATGAAACGCGATATTTCGTATTTGAAACATTGGAAAAAAATCATATCGAATTTAGAAGATAATAGAAAAATTTACGCTACCTTTTCAAAATTATCTTTGCACGTCGTTTACGAAAATACTTCGGTGAAGTGTTTCCTAATGGTTCCCAATGTTTGGAAGGACATAACCTTTCTCGGACTCAAAGAGTTAATGTCGTTCATTTTCGAAATCGTTGCAAAGCATATTTTTTACGATCATTTTACGGAAGAGAACGAAATATTAAACCAAAAAACGACCGAAATTTATAGCCTATTAAAACTCAATTACTGCGATAATGTTATTCAGAGCATGATTTCCAATGGAATTACCGCGGCGGATATTCGACAGAACGTCGATACATCTCCTAGTTCGTTTTTGAAAATCGTACGCGAAAATGTTAAAAAAAATAAAATCGAAGAAGATTCAACCGATATTTACGACGACGGGAGAATTGGGCTGAGGTTAAATAAGGAAGAAGAAGAACAAGAGAACGCATCACAGATCCTCGCGGGGAGGAATAAATTAAATATCGAGTTCCCGGAATCGGCGAGCATCCAGGAATTGTCAACCGATTATCCGTTTTCTATCAATAGTGTCGAACAGTAAATTCCTTTCGTTTCCGAACATTCCAATTACGCATATATATATATATATATATATATATATATAATATATATAATATTATATATATACTATATATATATATAAATATATATATATATATAATATATATATATATTTATATATAGTATATATAATATTGTTCGATTCAACGCTGGAAAATAAATTAAAGTAGATTTTAAAAACCAAAAAATACTTTTATTTTAATTTGAGTGACTCGCAGCAGCACGCGAGATACTTTTTCAATCGCTCGTAGGCCGCATCGAGATTATCATTAATCACCACTAAATCGAAGTAGCCATCCTTTTCCCCGAATTCTAGCTCCTTTCGGGCGGCTAAAAGTCTTTTACTCAGCGATTCTTCGGTCTCGGTTCCACGAGTTCGTAATCTTACCTCTAAATCGTCTATCGAAGGTGGTTTAATGAATACCAAATAAGGATTCAAATCCGAGTTCTTGACCACCAGCGCTCCTTGGACGTCGATATCCAAAATGCACGCTTTATCGGCTTTTAAAACCGATTCAATGGCTCTTTTACTGGTGCCGTATGTATTACCCGCGAAAATAGAGTGCTCGATGAAATCTCCGCGTTCAATAGCCTCTGTAATTTCTTCTTGAGAGACGAAATAATAATGAACCCCGTCTTGTTCTCCATTTCGTGGCTCACGAGTGGTGTGGGATACGGAAAATCCGAAATATTTTTCGTATTCGGAAATTAACCTTTTGATGAGAGTGCTCTTCCCGACACCCGATCGTCCGCAAAAAACTATCGGTCTCGTTAGCATTGCGCGCGCGCCGGGTTAGTTCTCGGGACGCACGAATTTACGATATAAATATTCAGCGGGCTGTCGATCCGTAAATCTAACACCCTTCCAAAAATAAATTAAAAAAAATTTAATGACAAGGTCTCGGGGGAATTAAAACAAATAAATTAAACAAAAAAAAAACAGTTATATATAAAATATTTAAGGTTGATAAATACAATGAGAAATAAGTTTTTCAAAAATATTTTTTATTCCAGTCTCGAATTTAGTTTTGAATCCGGGTAAGTTGTTAGTCGAGAAAAGTTTATCACGTCGTCGTAATGTATCTTCGAAGAGTATTCGAGTTGTCAAAATTTTATAACTTGATAATAGAACGAGACGACAGCACAAACGTTCCAACGATAGGCTTAAAATTAGAAAACACCACCACCAAACGGATTTTAGAAATCGACATAGATGTTTACGCGTCATTAGTAAATCTTTACTCAAAATATACAGAAAAAGACATCGAAACCGAAACAGAACATGTGCTGAGGGTGACGCCGAAAACGAATTTATTTTGCAAGCTGGACAATATCATAGAAGCCGAAGATGAAATGCCCACGCCTTGCCTATCTCTTCAAAAGATATCGATGACGGCAACGAGATTTTCTAAAAGAACTAGATTCATAAAAATATACTCTGAATGTCGTATTAATTTTTGTCTCGTTGGTTTCGAAAGCATTTGCACACTCATAAATTTATTTCCCGTCGTAAAAAATCTTTGGAAACGGTTTAAGAGGTCAATAGAATCTGAAAGATCCATCTACGGACATATGGTTTGTTATTATTTTAAGGAATTTGAAAGATCATCGAATGTTGTTTTTCCCCCACACCTATCGAACGCCGAAATAAAAAACTTCATTCTCTATTATATACGTATATTCGAAGTACCGTTATTCGAGCGTAAAAAGCTTGAAAATTTTCAGTTTTTTAACTATCTTTACCGTAAGAAAAAAATGTTGAGAGAAATGAAGATCAAAAAGGCTAGTAAACGTTTGTGGAGAGAAATAAAAGCGCCGACCGATTCTGGTTATGAAAATAAACGTATTTAAAAAATTAGTTTGTAAAATAATTATGATATAATATAACATTTGTTATATAAATAATTATATACAATATAATTTCATTATACTTAAAAAAAAATTATCTCTAAATAAAGAATTTTACACGACATTTGTTTTATTATTCGAGTGTTAAATCCCACGAATAAATATAATACTTCCTTTGCTTTCATTAACCGATCGATAAAAATTGTTAGTGATTATCATTTTTTAACCACTAATAAAAATATTTCGAAGGAAAACTGTTTTTTTCTAACGCTTTCAATTAACCACATTTCGATTTCAACTTCAATTAACTATTAGTTTGAAGCTCCCTTCCTTACTCAAGAGCTTATCACTTCTTATTCAGTCAAGTTTTATTTTTTCAGTCGATGTAAAACTCGTTCCTCCTAATATTTTTTCAAATTTATCGTTTATTTTGGATATATGATTCGACGATCTTATCAAAAAATAAAAAAATATAGCTACGAGTGAACAATTGACTGCGAAATTAATCATCGCAATCACCGCAAGCTCGTTGAAACCATTCCGCGTGCACATGTTTAAGATTTTGTGATAGGAAAAAGATAAATATTATCACGTAAAGGAAATAAATTGTTATTTGATCGAATTAACAAAAATATTTATTAGGGTCGCTAATGTTTTAAATTTGGTCATATACGCGAAAATGCGGTTAAGGCGGTGTCTGTCTGGAACGAAAATTTTCCGAAAAATTAATAACGCTTCGCCCTTTCCTGGTTTGGCAAAAAGTCTCTTTTAAAACCCCTATTTCCGCATAAGACTTATAAAATTTTTCCGCAGTTCGTACGCTATGACACATAATGTCGCACACTTCCTTTTTAAGATACGGTTGGCACTCTGCCGTTTCGGTGGTGGTGCCCTTTCGATTCCGGGTGGTGGTAAAGATTTTGTTTAAACCGCACCGTTCGGTCAATCTTCGCATGCTGTTATACACGGATTGCGGGGTAAAAGATGCGCCCCTCTCGGTGACGAAAAGTTTGTCGCTGCCGCCGCCATCGTCCGTTTCAGAAGAAGATCGCGACATTAAAATTGGTCGAATAAATTTCACGTAGGCCTCCAACCCTTCCTTCATCGTCGGAGTTAAAAATAAATGAACTTCCCCGTATTTCGCGCTCGTTTTATGTTTGTGACAGTTCAGGACGTATAGATCGTCGAATCGCGACGTTTCCGAAACTGGCGGCTGCGGTGGCAATTTTTCGATTTCCTCGTATTCGCCGATGGTCAAATTACCGATCACCCCCGACCTCGACGACGTAGTCACGATTAACTGAAAAATCAAAATGTCCCTTAATTTGCTGGGAGAATAATCGCTAAACGCTGACTCTTTATTGAGACGAAATTGATTTTGAAAATTAATCAAGAGCGACCAACCCTTCGAATAGTAGTGGCTTTTCAACACTCGTTCTACGTCTTTCGCGAATATCGCTCGTTTCGGATCTTTTTTCAATTTCTTTATTTCGTAAGCCTTTTCGCAACCGTTCAATTTTTTAACGATAAGACCCAAATCCTCCTTTACGAAATCGTTAACTATTTTAGCTTTCACCATCGACGATACCGACTTCATATTCATAGACGTACGCAAGAAAGTTTTAAAGTTTTGCAGTTTCAGAACGATGGTATTCGGGGATAAACGACCCAGCAGAATCTCCGTGCAATACTTCATCAAGACGACGCAAGCTTTCAAACGATCTTCGTAAGATTTCATGGTGTATACGTTGATATTTTCATAAATAAACGCTTTCAAAATATCGCTGATATTTTTTTTACAATTCTTGAAAAAACTTTTACGTTTACGCTCATCGACGACGACGTAATCGTAAAACTTTTTTCTTTTTGAATATTTTAAATATCTTTTTAAAACTTGTTTATAAAAATTGCGCAATTTTCTTTTTCCGCGACCCATGGTGCGCCTCCTAACTACTAACTCAGTCATCAAAGGTATGAAAGATAAAAAAAAGATTTTATACCAGCGAAACTTTTATTAAATTTAAAAATTTATAAAGCGCGAGTCCTTTAGATATCGGAGGCCGGAGGCGGATCTTCTTCGGTAAGGTGGTACGATATTTTATATCTGTCGACGTCGTAAATATTATGCCACCACATAGACGATAAAATATTTTGCATACGCCTATACAAGTCATTCGTGGACGAATGAACCATTTTCGCATCGTCGGTTATATTCGGTTCGGTGTTGACGAGGGCGTTATGAAGAATTACTGGTCGCGTACGCAATTTCGATACGTCGATATTTTTCAAAGAAAACTTATAGGCGAGTCCCATGTCGAGGGAGTCGACCTTTGATTCGTCGAACCAAAAATCTACGAGCTGATTATACTTCACTTCCTTGATTTTCGACGCTCTCGTTAATTTACAAATGGAGGAAGAGGTGTTTCGCTCGACGTCGTATTCTTTTATTGTAACTTTATTGTCAATTTTATTAATTAGCGTCGAGTAAGTGTTATTTTCCAAGGGGTCCCAATGGTACAGGGACGTGGGGGCCACGAGCTGATTGAAATTTCCCGCGGTAGCATTAATCTTCTCCAAGAGAAACGTATCGAAATTTTTCTCCACGTCTTTCAAACCCGCGAGAGTGGCGTAACTTCGATATCTTCTGAAAAAAGCGGCAGTCCCCAGGAAAGAGGTATAAGACGGGACTAGTTTCGCCTCTTTCTCGTCCGATATCTTTTGTTCCGAGCACAGCAGACTTCGATTTCGGACGAAAGGGTTTTGACTCGACGAAGAATTCGGCGAAATCAACGTGGACTTTGAAATACGAGTGCTAGTCATCACGGCTGTGTTGTCCGCGAAAAGTCTCGTTTTCTCGAACAGTCGAATCATATTTTTAATTTTTAAATTATCAGGAATCATATTTTTATCGTAATAATCGTTGAACAGCGTATGCATCAAGGTCTCGTGGCCGCCTATAACGTTACCGCTGATCATTCTTGAATTTTCAAGCGCCTGATTAATTAGAAGGTCGAAATCGATCGGGTTTTGCGGTGGAAAATTTCCCAAAACGTTTTCAACCGGGTGGACGTAAAAAGCGGTTTGCGACGGAATCGGCCCGAAAGTTAGACTCGGGAGAGTGTCTCCGAAATGCTCGTAAATAGAAGGAACTTTAACGTTGTTGGAATATTTATCGGCGCTGCCGCCGCCGTAGTTCATCGGAGCGGGATAATTAACTTGGTCGACGGGAAGGTATAAAACGGCTCTCGTAGCGTTCGTGTGATCTTGATTTGGCGGTAGAACTATCGGCGAAACTATACTCGTGGCGTTATTCCTTAGGTTCGAAATCCAAGACTCGGGACCGTCGTCGCTTCCGGATGATTTATATTTTTTTACGGAATTCGACGTGGGAAGGACCGTCGTCATCTTCGTCGAATGCTTTCCCTCTTCGCCCTCGATTTTTTTCGGACGTAAACCGATTAAAGGAGCGCTTCCAGCGAACGGCGTCGATTCGTCTCCGTAAAGCACGTTGCAATTTTGCGAGGAATTCGGATGGCACGCGTATTCTTCGATGTTGTAGGTCACCTGCGAATCGTCGACGCGAGTTAATTTGCACGGGTTTATAAAGCACTTTCCCCCCGGATTCATGTGATAGAGGGATGGAAGATTCTCGGAACGAATTTCCAACATCGAATTACCGTTGACGTCTACCCCCCTGCATTTACAATGTAACATATTTCTCGAAAAAAAGTTCGGATCGTTGATCATTTCCACGTACTGAGAAACCGACGCTTTCTCTAGTTTTTTAAAGAACTCCGCTTTCGATAAATCGGTGTGCGTGAGGATAGGTTCGCCGTTCGCCCCGTCTACTAAATAATTCACGCCCTTCCAAGCGGGATTATACCTAAATTTGAAGGGATCGTATCGGCAAGCCAGGTTAGTCGTGCACCGCGATCCGCCGAAATAATTCGGATAGCGACAGTGACATTTAAACTTAGATTCGCTGTCGTCGTAGACTAAAAATCCCGCGAGGTTGCTGCATCGCACGCCCTTATCGTCTCGCGCGGGAATCCTGGGGAAGGAAAAAGCCTTTCGCGAAACGTGACAATACTTCTTGGAGTCATCTAATAGGGTGTTATTAAAGATTCCTTTCACGTTATCTATGAGGTAGGCGTTTCGAGATTTACAAAAGACGACGCAGTCCGAATCGTTGGCATTATTTAAAGAAATTTCTGTCGGCTTATCCCAACACTTAGAAGGACCTGTGGTCGATTTAAGGTTTGAAAATGCCTCATCGCTTCTCCCGCTATCGCTTTCATCGGATAAAATATAGTTCCTTAGAATGATCAACTTATCTACGCTTCCGGTCGTTAATTTAGATGCCCTCGCGCTGTCGCTGGAATTCGATTCGTCGTTCTTTCCTTTTTTTTCCTTCTTGTAAATGACGTCCTTAGTAATTTCAACACCCCGAGTTCGAACTCGTCTAGGTAAATTGAAGGGGTTGCCGTCCTTGGTTAAAAAGGTGTAGTTCGGATGGTGGCGAGTTACCGTAGTATTCGAGGCATTTTTGAGTTTTATTACTTTACTTATAGCTCGCTTGAGATTTAAAGGTTTTAAACGATCCTCGTTTTTTATTCGCCGTTTCGCTTCCTCGTAAAGGACGACAGGTGCTCTATCGGCTATTTTCGCGACGAAACGATTCGTAAAAATAAAAAATAGTATAACGGAAAACGAGAGAAGGATGTATAGGGAGGGGTTAGCGAAATTCATTTTTAACGCGATATTTTGGTTTAATCGCCCTTCTTTTTATAATTAAATATAGATTTATATTATTATACGCGACTACTAACAATTACAACATTTTTCCCTTTCTATATCGAGAGGAAGAAACTTTTTATTCCCGATATTTTTGTCGAAAAAGCTTTGCGGATCGCTCCCTTCCCCTCCGCTATTAATGACCAAATTGACGAGGGATTGCCATTCCCGTTGGTGGTTCAAATGTATCGTCGATAACTTTTCCTGATACCTTTGTCTATACGAAGACGCGTAATTTTCGGGATCGCCGGGGATTTTAGAACGGGCGACATTGCGTTCTATGGTATTTCTGTTCACTTTGATAACTTTATACTTGCTTTCCATTATGTCGAACATCGAATGGGCGTTTAAAAACACCTTGTTTTTGTTACAATCCCCCCAATCATTAGGAACGCCAATGATTCTTTTATCGCTATCGTAAATATTGTTATTATTAATATTATCGCCACGCCGTTTGCTTTTACGGTATTGGCTAGCGTAATCGCTAAACGCGTAGTTTTCTCCTTTGGGCGTGAAAAGCCCGCGCACTTCGCCGAAGCGTCCTCTCATATCGCGCGGTTTCAATTTTTTCTTCCCCAATAAGTAGGAATTGACTCGTTCGTCGTCGTTGTTGTTTTCGTCGTCTTCGTCGTCGTTGTTATCGTCGTCGCCATACTGACTTTCTTCACCACCCCCGCCTCTAAATGATGCCGAATTAATGACGAGGTTAATATATTCGAGGTTCATTTCTTCGCAATTCGGGAACGTGTCGAAGCGATGAAAGAAATTAACTTTACCGTACCAATCCAAATCCTTATACCCGAAAAGTTTTTGAATTTTAGTTATTTCGACTTTAGAAAGAGCTTTAGGCCCCGCCGAAAAATTTATGAAGAAGCCCATAAAAAGTTGGTAAGTAATTTCCCAATCTTGAACTTTTTGATTACCCAATAAACTGCATATTCCGCAATCGAACAATAAAATCGTAATAGCGCGATAATTGTCGAGCTTTACGGGTAGGCGTCGATCGTAAAATTCGATTATTTTTTCGAGACTAACTTTTTTGTTTTCGTCGTGCGGTAAGTATTGAGTCGGAACTAAGAATTTCACAAAAACTCCGACGAATTTATTCGCGTTGTAAGCGAAGATAAAGTCGCTCAAATGAAAGTATTTTCGTATGGCGGGAATATTTATTTGAAAAGGAACTCGAAATTTGATCACCGTGTTGACGATTTTACTCTGAGCGATTCTAACGGGCTTTTGTATAGTGTTGGAAATTTTTTGCAGGGCAGCTTCGATGCCTTCGTTTATTTTATCTCGCAGCCCGACAAACATCACGTAGCTGTTTTGGAAAATAAGGCACGTAGTCTCGGGAGTTTTCGTTTGTTGCCTAACGGCGGTAAATTGACTCTGAATAAAATTTAAACCGTTGTTGCGATACAGCTCTTTGTCGAAATAGGGGAACCAACACGCCATTCTCTCGCCATTGTCGTTATCGTCATTTAGGAAGTTTTTTAATTCTTCGAGAACTTTTAATATTTTGTCGTCGTCCGCTTTATATATTCTTTTTATATTATCAATTTCTTTATTGGGTACGCGCAAAACTCCGAATGCGGAAGAAGACGAAGACCTTTCCGGTTCGCTCTCTGTTGCTACTGCTACTGTTGTTCCTGGCGCTGTTGCTGCTGCTGCTGCTGCTGCTGCTGTTTTCGTCTCCGTCGCCCCCACCGCATTTCCTGCTGATGATGACGATACTTGTCTGCGAAGAGTACCTAAGCGGCAACGACTACGTCGGCGAGACAAATTTTTCTGTTTTTTAAATTCGAATTGAAATATTTTCGCCAACTCTACGGGATCTTGCAGTATTTCGATTTTTATCTTTATAACGATATTGACGATGGATATGTTCTTCACATCATTATTCCTTATAAAGTTATCCATTATTTATTTATTTAATTTATTTTTTCGACCGATCTGTAAACCGTTCTTTCGGATCTGCCGGGCGAAATCGAAAAAACAAAATCATGTATAGGCGAACGAGAAAAAATGAATTTTATATATATATAACATATATATTTTTTTAAATATTAATTATATTGTCGATTAATTAATTATTTGTCATAATTAAATTCTGTATATTAGTATATATATATACTATATATATATATATATAGTATATATAGATATATATCTATTAATATATATATATATATATATATGATATTATATATAATATTATGTATATTATATATATTATATTATATAGTATAAGTATATATATATATATATATATAATATATATAAATTCTATATATATATATATTATATATATATTATATATAAGTAATAATATATATTAATATAAATATATATTAGGCGACTATATATATATATATAATATATATATATTCTATATAGATTAGGTTATCAAAACGATCTGTTTTTAAGAGCTTTTATTCCGGAAACTTTTAATATTAATTACCTTGCGCTCCACATTTTACTTTATTCAAAATAAATCAAATTATTATGAAGTGATTTTTTGAATGTGTTTCTCAAAATTTTCCAAGCATGTGTTAACCATTAGAGAATTTTTACCGATTACTCCAATATCCTCTTCAGACGAAACCACTTCCCTGCCGATTGTTATTAATTGGTCTAAACCGACATTTGGCCCGAAATTTTCGGTCGATTGCTTAATTTTGCTTTTAATAGTTTTCGCTACAAAATTATTTTCGAAGCCAACGCCACCGGTGAAGCTGCCGGTATTACCGTTCCATTTCTTCATGTAATCGAAAACTTGGGATAACGTGTTCCTGTCTTTTATGATTTCACGAATGGCGTTAACTACCGAAAATAAGAGTTTGACGAAAAATATTTCCAAGGACTCCAAAACATCGTCGGTGAGCATTGGCGATTGCATGATCATTTCCGTCAACAACATTTCTAAATGCGAAATTTTAATCACGCTGTGCGACTTGCAAAGAGCTAGAACGGCTAAAAATATCCCACTAAGGATTTTCCTATTCGGTGACGTATTTTCCTCCACATTTATTGTTTGAAGAGTAACGAATTTTCTCTCAATCGCTTTATCACATACATCGTGAAGGCCCCAAAAATCTACTAATCGTTTCTCGATAGTACTGTCAATACCCTGACGCCATAATTGAACTAGTCGACTCATTAAAACACCGAGAAAGTTATTTTCGAAATGCGTTTCGCCGAAAACGATCGAAAAATTCCCTCTTACGTATTTTAATTCTTCCCATATTTCGTCGCACCAATGCAATGTATTAACAGGGATTTGCCGCTTGAATGATGACCTAAATTTCAATCTCAGATTTTTTAAAAATAATAATTTTCCCGTTTCATCCACAAAACCGTACGACTCATAAAGGCCTGACACCCGAGGCTGCTCAGGCCACCTCTGGCCAACAGTTAATTTTCGTTTTTTTAGCTGAGGCAATAAGCCGTTCTCCTCCCCCTCCTTGGTCCTCGCGTCTGCTGCCGCTGACGCTGCCGAAGACTGCGAGCGAAAGAAACTGTTCATTTCATCCATAATAACTAACATTCTCTCTTTGCGCGCTCCGGTTATTTCGGCTTTAGCGAACGATTGGACATTTCTCAATTTTTGAAATATTACGTGAATCGGGCGAAAAATATTGTAATAAGATATAAAGGAAACGAGGCTTTCAAAATTGACGTACACTTTGGCTCCCTCGAGGGAGAGCTTCTTATCGAAATCGGAGAGACATTCGTAAACGGCCATTTGCAGAAATGGAAATAATATGCTTTGCCCGGTTTGAGAGAGAGAAACTGGTTTCTTAACCACGCTGTCGAATAGCGATAGTGAGCAGAAAGCCGTCAGCATGACCGCAATTTTATCGACGGTCGCCGTTTTCATATCTATGTTCAGAAAGGTTTCCTTTAATGGAAAATGGAAAATGTCGATAAACGCCTCTCTTTCATCCCGAACTTCATTTTTTAGGTACTCGAAGTGAGCTTTGTTGGTGTGCGAAATATATTTTCCCAATAGGAATAGAAGTAATTCCGGATGAGTTACGTGGATGGTTCTAAAATCGATGCTATTTTTCTGACACAGAAATTTAATCGTTCTTTCGCAATCGCAATTTCTCCATCGCCCCCCACCGGGCTTTTTAGTGAACGGGAAATCCTCGGCGATGGTATCGACATACCGTCCCCTGCAGACGAAAAAAGGTACGACGTCGTTGATCTCAAACCGCACATCTTCTTCACCCAATTGCTGGAATAAAATATCGAATGTGTGAGAAACGGTATCGCCGCCTTCGTTTTTTAGCGAAGACGTCGACGACGCCATTTTTGCGAAAAAATTAACGAATGTATTCCACATCGGATTCATTAAATTCTCCGTCTCTTTCCCGTATTTTCCGAGGTGCTTGCAAATATCGAAAAAATCGGTTTTCGAGAACGACGCTTTTTGGATAATCTTTCGAACGATTTCGGCAAGCGTCCTGAGACGCATGAACTTGTTAAATTCATCCACCGCAACTTTATTGTTGGGATTATCGCGACGGAGGCTCAAGACGTGGTCGAATTCCGATTGAGCAGGAATTCTAGCGATCTTTATAGAGTCTAATAAATAATAATTGCCCGCCATTTTTCTTTTTTCCGTATATGGGTAAAAAATCTAAAAGAACTAGAACGATACATTACTATAAAAATTTAAAAATAAAAAAATTTACTAACACGTTTATATATTTATATAAACACGATCATTCGAAAAGGCTACGAAAGCCGCTAAATCCATAATACTATCTCCTATATTATTTGACCATCTCGCGTATTCGCTAAAACTTTTTATTAAAAAATGAAGATCGACGTCTACAAAGAAATTGTCGACGACGCCGCCGTCTACCCCCCCCTTAATTTTTCCTCCGTCTCCTTCTTCGTCGACCCCAAAATTCGTCGAGCTGTTGCCGTTACCTTTTTCGTCGGTGTGGGAAATCGCGCTGCTTTCTTTTTTTGATTTTAAAGATTTTTTACCACGAGCGACAAATTTATGTCTGAGATTTTGAGATAGTTCCGCTAGCTTCAAGGACGCCGATTTTTCGTCGTCGTCGCCGCCGCCGCGGCCTATGTCGCTGCTGCTGATACTAATATTCCGATCATTTCTTTTATTTTGGATCTTTTCATTTAAAAAATTATTATACGAAAATACCCTATTTTCGAATTTAGTTTTGTAATCATCGACTATATAACCATCATTGTCGAATTCGTTTTGTTTAAATCTAAAATCTTCTTTATGCGAAGAAAGCGTCGTTTCGAAATTAAACCTATATTCCAATTCCGAAAAAGGTATGGGGGATATTAATTTCAATTTTGCGTACTCGTCGGGGCGGTCTCTGTAATACGTTTTAGCGGCGGCGAGGATGGTAAAACCTTTCGATTTTTCGTCCCCTTTAAATAGCACTATGAATTTTTTCTGACCTTTCCAGCGTCTATATAAAGCATATAGAAATTCTACGCCCATTTTCTGGTACAGATTAAATCCAATTGTCAACGTCGCGAGCTCGAAAGGATTTATTTCTTCCATTTGGCGAAATAAAAAATACTTTTCGTTTTTGACTAGAAAAAAAAATTTATACCCCCAAACGCTTTCTCGCGTTTTTAAGTAAATTATTAATCGTCGCCCATAAAATTATTTTGCAGGTTTTTCCTTTAGTGTATGCACGCAAATGGTTTACGCAAATGAGTATCACGTTGAATTTCACGATATCGTTTATACGATTGATTTTTGATATCTTACTCGTGAACCTCTCGAACAGAGGCGTAAGGATATTTTCTACTTGACCAGCAATTTCTTTCATAACTTTAGGATCACCGACGATGCTCCTTCTCGACGCCTTTTTTTTCGCCGCGCGCCCCCCTTTCGCACCCGCGGGGTTGGTGGCGCTAGCTTTTAAGTCAATTTTTCCGAAAATCGTATTTAAATCGCGTTCAAATTTTTGCACCATTTCAAAGATTTCATCTTTTTCAAAATCCATTTTAAAGACAATATTTAATTGCCACAAAGGTATTCCGTGAAGAGATTCGTTCCTAACGAGGGTTGATTTTAGGTTATCAAAAAAGGTTTCGGAATTTGAAGGAATTTTAAACACCCGGGGTGGCGGTTTGCCTTTATTCGGTTGTATCGTACTATAATTTCCATCCTCGTGGGGGCTGATAGAGGCGCTGTCGACATTCGAAGTCGATGCCGATCTAGTAGTCATTGTTGTTTTTTTTTTTGTTAATTAAAAAAATGTACCGAGAAAGGTCTTTCTAATTTTTTTAAAAAAATAATTTTTTATTGATTAGAAAGCTAATATAAAATAAATGTAGTTTTTCACACAACGGGAAAATAAAAAAAACAATTTGAAAAAAAATATTTATTTCAGTTAAAATGTCCTTCTTCAAATACTCGGTTTAACAAAATAATAAAGCGCCCGTTAAACGCGGTCTCAACGCAATAATAATAAAAATAATTGTAATTATTATTATTATTATTTTTAATATTTTTATTATTATTGTTATTAGTGTTTTTTGAATCTCATTTTCTTTGCACCTCTTTTTATTTTTTTGGAATTATTTGGGGTAAAAGAGCCCTTCCTCTTTCTTTTCTTTAACACGGGACCAGAATTTAAGACCTCGTTTTCGGAATCCTCTTCATCATCATCATTATCAGTTTCATTATTATCGTCATTTCTATCATCATCTCCGGAATCTTCTTCATCTTCTTCTGTGGCATCATCGCTATCGGTTTCATCGGCATTGTCGTCGCCGTCGTAATTTTCGTCTTTATTACTCTTTTTCGTAGAGTTGATGTAGGATTTGCTTAAACCTTCAAGAGTATTGATCTTTTCAACGACATCGAAGTCTGAACCCTCAGGCATCCTGATACAAATATTTTGAACAACTTTATGTATATTAATTTTGCAAGGCAATGTAACACTCTCGTCAATTTGAGTTGGATCCTTGGCGATACTCAAATTCTCGCGTTTTCCTCCGCCCCTTTTCATGGCTTTCTTAGCGCTCATTTTGATAAATTCTTAAGGAATCGATTAAATATAATGTATTTTTATTAAAAAAAATTGCGTGGCGTGGTAAGTTAATTCTTTTGAAATTAGAAAATAATAATTTATTTACTATGTTGAAAAAATTTAAAAAAATAAATTCGAAGTCGATGCCGATCTAGTAGTCATTATTGTTTTTTTTGTTAATTAAAAAAATGTACCGAGAAAGGACTTTCTAATTTTTTTAAAAAAATAATTTTTTATTGATTAGAAAGCTAATATAAAATAAATGTAGTTTTTCACAAAACGGGAAAATAAAAAAAAAAACAATTTGAAAAAAAATATTTATTTTAGTTAAAATGTCTTTCTTCAAATACTCGTTTTAACAAAATAATAAAGCGCCTGTTAAACGCGGTCTCAACGCAATAATAATAAAAATAATTGTAATTATTATTATTATTATTTTTAATATTTTTATTATTATTGTTATTAGTGTTTTTTGAATCTCATTTTCTTTGCACCTCTATTTCTTTTTTTGGAATTATTTAGGGTAAAAGAACCCTTCCTCTTCCTTTTCTTTAACACTGGACCAGAATTTAAGACCTCGTTTTCGGAATCCTCTTCATCATCATCATCATTATCAGTTTCATTATTATAGTCGTTTCTGTCATCATCTCCGGAATCTTCTTCATCTTCTTCTGCGGCGTCATCGCTATCGGTTTCATCGGCATTGTCGTCATCGTCGTAATTTTCGTCTTTATTACTCTTTTTCGTAGAGTGGGTATAACCGGTCACAAAATGGATACCTTCTTTTAGTTTTTTTGCGGATTTGCTTAAACCTTCAGGAGTATCGATCTTTTCAACGACATCGAAGTCTGAACCCTCAGGCATCCTGATACAAATATTTTGAACAACTTTATGTATATTAATTTTGCAAGGCAATGTAACATACTCGTCAATTTGAGTTGGATCCTTGGCGATACTCAAATTCTCGCGTTTTCCTCCGCCCCTTTTCATGGCTTTCTTAGCGCTCATTTTGATAAATTCTTAAGGAATCGATTAAATATAATGTATTTTTAGTAAAAAAAAATTGCGTGGCGTGGTAAGTTAATTCTTTTGAAATTAGAAAATAATTTATTTACTATGCTGAAAAAATTTAAAAAAATAAAAACGAATTTTCTTGAAGCTAAAAGATTCAAAATATGTAATAAAAAGATTCGTCGTTTACTACTAATGGTGAACAAAAACGAGCAAATTTAAGCTTATTTATTCGGACTACAACATTTTTGAGTATTTTAAAATCGTATCCCACATCTGATAAAATATCAAAATTTTCCGTGGATATACTTAAAAGTCGCCTAATAAACATCAGCTTCCGCTGCTTCTCCGGCGAATATATCGTAGAAGGGGATAACGAGATCGAGTCTTCAATTTCTTCCAATGTTCTTCTGAGATCGCGGGGTCGTGGCGGCGGCGATGATGATGATGATGGGTGCGCCATCATGGATAATCTGCTGATTGGTTATATGTTGACTTTGTTGCGTTTTTTCGGATTTAAACGTCGATGTCGATCGGAAGGGTAAATCAGAGACGGACGCGTCGCCGATCTTTACCTTTCGGGCGACGTCATCGGCGGCGGCGTCGTCAGCGGCGTCGGCGGCGAATCGATATTTCATTTTTGACGCTTCGTTACAGAGGGTATTTAAATCCATATCGACTTCTTCGTCCTCGTCGTCCGTAATTTCAACGCGCTCTCGCGTAAACTCCAGCCTCATTAAGGGAATAACTTTTATATCAAGAAAGAACGATGGTGGGTGTATCTATACTTAGTCGCCTTACCGTGGTTAGTGATTATAACGCCGAGATCATTCGGCGGCGCATCGGGACTCCACGTCAGCGGTTCCTTCGAAATCGTCATCCATTCCAGATGAACTTTTTTTTTTGCTTGTTATTGAGAAGATCTCGCATTCTGGTTCTTACGCTACTTACGTTTTGAAGGACCAATATGTGGTCTTCGCTGTTAGGTAAACCTAGAACCCACCACGAAGGAGCGCGACTCTCAAGCATCTCATAGGGAAGCTCGAATTGGTGATGTTTATAAGAGTTGTTGCAGATTCTTTCCAACATCCCCCCCCCTTTGTCTTCCAAACTATTTTTAAAATTATATTTCTCGGGTATACTACCGTCCCGTTCTTCATCGTCGGTGGAATCTTATCCTCTTGCTGATTCCAATTGAATTTCATAATTAGAGAAGAGTAGATGGAAGCGAATTTGCGAGGTTTTGTCGGCGCGTTTTTTTTTTGTACAATGCGGGTGATTCAATAATGAAACATCAGTCCTACCTTTGAAAGAAACTAAAAAATTTTTTTTTAATTAAATAAGTGAAATATATTTATATATGTATGTATATATTATTTAATGATTAAATAATTTAAAATAAAATAAAATGAAAATTGAAAAAAGAATCGCTATTTTTATCGGCAATTACGAAAATCATTTAATAGAAAATACTTTGCTATTCTCTCTTCTCGAAAATTTTCGATATTTCTTCGCGGCGACCGGAGAACGAGTTAGGTTTACAATCTTTTGCAACCGTGGATATCGCAGAAACGCGCTCGCCTTCGATCATTTATATAAGTATTTAAATAAAGACAGCGAGAAAGCAATCGCTTTCAGCTTTTTCTACGTTAATGAAGAAAGTGATATCGAACAAAAGTTTTTAAATACCGTATTTAACAACGTATTATTTTTTCATTCTGGACTGTTAGAGTACGACCGATCAATAATCTCCCTAATCGAACGTAAAAAAGAACTACTGAGAACTTTCGGAAAGGTGAATCATTTTATCGTACGATTAGCTCACCTCTCTTCGAGCGCAGATATAACGATAAGAAGGGGCATTCTTTCGCTCGTCGATAGAAACATTGAAATTTTTAAACTCTGTTTGATCGACGAAAATTGCGTCGAGCTGAAATACCCTGTCACTCTTTTCTAAGTTAATTACGATCCGACGCAAAATGAATCGAGCGGACGGTTTCGTAGCCCGCGTTCTATTCGCGGTCGTCGCCTTTACCATTACGTTGCTAATGATAAAATCGATTCTACTGAGCTACTCCAAAATTTATAAGAATCGCGATAGGTCGAAAGCCACTCGCATTCGAAATACGGATGAATTCTTATCGGTAAACAAAAAGTACTTAACAAGCGCCGGCGGGGAGTCGATGCTTAACGCCGACCTTTTATTTTATTCCGTCTCATTGTGCGACTTCTTTTCGAATTTTGATTGCCGAAATTTGGCGAAATTGCGACGACGGAGCGCGGCGGAGGAAGCCGGAAGAAGAGTCGGATCGACGACGAAGCTTCCTCCGCTAACCGAACCTTTGAAAACGAAAACGTTATTCGCCCTTCCAAACGGAGCCGTAATTAATAAGAATTTTTCCCTATCGCAGCGCGAGCTCGACGTCGTTTGGAATCAGCGAGGTGATGCGGATGAAAAAAACGACCATTACGAAGATCCATTACCATTCGTTGAAAACTTTTGCACTCGATCACCGGCCGTGTTTATCAACGCGTTCGGCACGCGCGGCAACGAGGAAAATTTTAAGAAGCACCCTCAAAAAACCGTCTGCGGTTGTAAAGCACATCATAAATTATATTCGTTCCCATCCGAACCGGAAACGAAGAAAATATTCGAACTCGAAATCGATAAACCGGGCATGAACGTACTGAGATTTCCGTTTCCGGGGGTGCGATCTTTAATCGAAAAGACTTCCGACGCGGGTTCTAATAGATACCTGCTGAACACCCGTGGCGAGATTGTTCTCTCAGATCCATGTTCGGAATTCGAAGACGGGGATTATTACATAGACGATATTTTAATTAAATACAGCGACATCAACGCTCTGAAAACCAAAAGGCCACATCTTTTCGAACAATTCATGGAGACTAAAAAAACACCGCGCAGAATTTCATGCCGAAACCAACAAGTTTACGAACTTTTATAGCGATAGTTTTTCCTTCCGTCGCCTAAGAATAAATAAATGGAAAAAAATATTTTTTTATATATATATTTTGTTGACAGATATATAAAATCCATTAATAACGAATATAAAAACATGGATGACCCGGTGAGGGTGTTTACGAAAATTTCACCCGGATACCTTTCGATAAATTATTCACAATTCTGGGAGATCTTTAATCGACTGAAGAAATTATTTAGTTCGCGGTTGGTTGGTGATTAATCCCCAGACGCGACGATACAAATGTATTTTAAAATTTTCAGGCCACGCTAAACCCCTCACGTCTGAAAGTCAACAAATGTCCGTAAATGCAGCGATGCGAAACCCAAAAAAACATCTCCGACATAGTTTGTTTAGAATCCAGCGGCCCTAATTACACGCGCGGCGATATGATGGCCACCTCCGCTCCAAATTGAGAAATTTTGAGCTTCGACCAACATCATATCGCCGCGCGTGTGATTAGGGTCGTTAGGTTCTAAACAAACTATGTCGGGGATGGTTTTTTAGGGTTAAATTTTGACTATTTCCGTTTTTTGAAGAAAATAAAAACTATCGTTGTGCATCACAAAAAGTTTGAAATGGATCCCGATAGTTTTAGCGAAGCCTTGTACGTGACGAAGAAATTGCTTAATTACTTATATTTAAAGGAGGACGATTTAAATATCGAATTCAAGAGACAAAGAGAAACATTAGGACGACTAAGAAATATTAAAACTTTGTCGCTGCTCATCGTCGTCCGTAGTAAGGCGTACGATAAACCTCGTTTTACCGGAAAGAACCTCGCTATTAGTTCACTCTAAGGATTTTATAATTAGCGACATGGAAAGCGCCTTCAAATATTGAACGATTAATAATAACAATGTAAGCGGAAATCAAACGAATTTCTTTCTAAATATTGAAAAAATAAACAAATATAAAAATAAAAAATACGCAAATAAATAAATTAATAAATTTTATTTTTATTTTCAAACCTTAAATGTATTTAGCCGAATAATAATATTATTAACTAATAATTTAAAAAAAAAACAATAGTGCAGTTCAAATTAAAATTATAATGGCAAAACCCCGAAAACCTAGAGATCCATCACGACCACCGCCGCCTTTAATTGCCAGTCTGGCCATTAAGAGAATAGTGAAGAAATCTGGTATTAGACGAATCAGTAAAAAGGCGAGAGAAAAATTGAAGGATTATTTACAAACGTTTACGACGAAAGCTATACATTCTTCAGCTAAAAATACGAAACGGAGGAAAAGAAAAACGATCTCAGAAGACGACGTTATTATTGGTTTTCAGAAACTGGAAGAAAGAACCGCAGAGAAATTGTTGAGAAAATAACTAGAAAATAGAAGGATACGACGACCAACGAGAACAACTGCGCGACAATCGATTTCACGGACGGGTGGACTTTGACCGACGACTGACCGTGCGACGGCGAACGAGTGAACGACCTCTCCTTTATTACAATGGGAGACGGCGAAGGCGGCTACGGCTGCGGCGTGGAAAAACCAGAAATCCCCCCTCCTTATTTCGGCAATCCGCTTTTCAAAATTTTGAACAAATATTTGATACAAGCAGCGCGTTACGACCAAGATATACGCGATGAGTCTATAACGATATTTTTAAACGCATGCGCTAAAAGCTTTTTAGAAAACATCCCAATAATAGAGTCGTACAAGTTCAATACCGAAAATTATAAAGTGTTTCGGAACGAAACTTCGAAATTTTCACTAGACGACGAAAGTTTTGTACGATTGAGACAAAATATCAGCCAATCGGTACGCGAAACCTACCGCGGATCGTCGTCGTCATCGCCATCGCCATCGCAGATATCTTCAACATTAACGTGTCCCGTTTCGTCTTTAACATTAACGTGTCCCGTTTCGTCTTTTAGCGCCGTTTTGGATAATAAAAAATGTAGTAAAAATTAATTGTTTTTTAAATATTAAAAATTGATCAACTTTTAATATATAAAATAATAATTATTTTTGCATTATTAATAATAAAAGGTCGGTAAATAACACGCTGGTCTCATTAACTTTTTTAATACGACCCCTTAATTATGCTTAAAATTGTATCTTCATCGGGTAATCTTTCATTCTCATTGGGAGTCGAAAATATGTTTTCGGCGGTGGGGAAATAAATATTATTTAAAGGATCCCACTGCAAAACGTGGTTGGTTTTCTTAGCTCTCGCTACTTCATTGATCACATTTAAGGTTTCGAAACCATTTAGAGTTTTCGCGTCTTCTTTTCCTAAATAATATTGAAATATAATCACCCGTCTCATTGAATTGATTTCAGAAATATCGTCAATTTTAGAGGGAGGTGGGTTTAGTGTTTCGTGAAATCTAAGAGGAGGGTAGCGTTTATTATTCACGATAAACCCCGTTTTAAAATAACGCCGACCTCCAGTATTCAAATTTTTTTCCCCCCTTCCTACCTTTGTATTATTCTTCTTATTATTCTTCATTATTGTTTTTTTTGTTTTGTTTTTAAAAAATGTTCGACAACCACGAGACCCTCGTAAACGATATTCGCGAATTTTATTTATTAATATGCGGCGACGATCATTTTAACGATAGCGGCGCTTTGAATATAAATTTGACGATGGGAGAGAATTTGCCTGCAACGACGACGAAGACCGAGGTTAAGGCGACGGGGTCCGAATTTATAAAATATTTATTAAGCACCCCTACGTCGAAAAATTTCGTGCCCATGATAAAAAACCATTGGAATAAAAAGGATTTCTCACTCCGAGAGGCGAAAACGACGAAATCGGCTTCGCGGGAACAACAGAGTCAGTGTCGTAAAATCGAGGATTATTTTAACGTCGACGCCGCAAAAAGGAAACCCGCGACCGTCGAAAAGTTTTTTACGTTCGAATATTTAATTCGGAAAATCGCATTCATTCAAGAAGAAGTAAAAGGAGAAGAAGAGAGAATTCGATCACTACGTTCATTCTCATCCGACTTAGTCGAGTCGCTATCGGATACGTCGTTGGCGTCGGCGTCGGCATCGACGTTTAATCAATTATCGAATGCCGAGGTCGGTGGCGATACAAATATCAGTTCCCGAAACGCGTTAAAATTAATTTCAATTTACGGAATACTGTGGTTAATTTGCGTTTGGGTGAATATAGAAATGAATAGAAATAGTTTTCGGTACGCTCCTTCCATTATAAAAAAATATTTTTCAAAAAAATCCTTAAACGCCAGCATCGACGATTTAAAAGAAAACGCGCAATTCGAGGCAGTCACCAGGGCGTTTTATTCCTTTTCCCCTTATCGCGTTTGGGAATCCGTGGTACATTCAAATAACAGTAGAATCAAAGTAG
Source organism: Trachelipus rathkii (assembly GCA_015478945.1). Lineage (NCBI taxonomy): Eukaryota > Metazoa > Arthropoda > Malacostraca > Isopoda > Trachelipodidae > Trachelipus > Trachelipus rathkii. Next base: position 40,449 of record JABUQX010030128.1, read on the forward strand.
AGGCGGTATTTCTCTACAACGACGACGACGAAAATAATTTTTCCAGCGACGGTTTTTTCAAAAAAATATCCGACCGTTTAGACATCAAAGACGAGAAAACGTTCTTGCGAAAATATGTTGATAGCGGGAGGTGTATCGCTTTCAACGCGCATTTTTGCAAAATTTTAAAAATATTTTCTCTCGCTGTCGAAAGTATTTTATTTCATATCGCCGAACACAACGACGAAGACGAAGGTTCCGCTTGTGCGAGCGTTGGGGGTCACGTCGGGCCCCGAGAGCAGCAGCAGCTACCGTTTCGCACCCATATTTTATTATTCGGAATGGAATCGAAAAGGTTTTTTCAGTCCATGCCGATTTCGCTTCAGCAAAAATACAGGGAACATCACTTAGTGAACATC
>JABUQX010030129.1:0-25000 GCA_015478945.1 Trachelipus rathkii
AGACTATGGTCTTGGAATAAGAAGTATAGATCTAAAGTTTCAATGTGTTCAGATGGACAATCCTTAGGGGGCAGCTAGGTGTGAAAAGAATTAATAAAGTGAGAATGAACGTAATTAGAGAGTGTGTGGTGTGAAGAAAGGGGTAAATGAGATGATAAATGAAAGAAAGTACATGGAGATGGTTTGCGTCATGTGGAAAAGGGATGAATGAAAGTCGGTTGTTAAGCGGATGTCATAGTGGAGAGTGTGTTGGACGACCGTGTATCCTCTTGGTCGAGATCTCGCAAGAGAAAGTGGAATTGAGTCTGTTGCAACGATCTATCGTTCCTGATCTAGGAAGAATGTGTAGTTTTGTGCTAGATGAGGCGAGAAATAAAGGTGCTCATGATATGGAGATCGATAATGGCGGGGTTCTTTTTGTATGTCGGTGTGCCAGTGGCTTGTCGGTCACTCCACTAACTATTTGGCCTAGGGTATGAACCTACTTACATTAGATGAATTTATATCCCATAGTGATGATTACTCGGATCCGTCGCGGTCCTATCTGCATGCTCTAGTGGTGGATAATTTTTTTCTGTGCTGTGACGAGCTGTCTCAACTAATTCAATCTGGTACAGAGGTGATGTGCGGTAAGGTCATTGTGGGCTCTTCCTTTTTCGACGTTTAGTCATGTTCCTCTCCTATCTCTATATATATCTCTACTTAACTTCTGCTTTCTCTATTCTTCCCGATCGCCCTTGTATAATACCAGCACTCTTACTCATCCCAATCTCTTGGGGCAAAGAGGAGGTGTTGAATGCAACTAAGTCAAATAGTCTCAATCTATCTCAGTCATCAATAGAAATATATATAATATATATTATCATATAATATATATATCTATATATATATATATATCTATTATATCTATATCATATCTCTATATATATTAATTATATATATATATATATAATCTAGTATTATATATATCTTATCTATATATCTATATTTATTCTCTCTACTATATCTTATAATATATATATATATTAATATATATTATATATATCTTATATAATATTATTATATGATTCTATTAGTGTATATATACCTTATTATTTCGTTATTGATTCTTCATAGTAGTAATTTTTCGATAAAGTTACTAATTCCTAGAAATGTTACTAGGATAGTGGAAATTATTTATGATGACATTTTTTAAGTAAAATTAATTTGTTAAATATTAAAAAAAATGAAGTCTATTTGTTATAAAGATAAATAGGCAATAATCTGTTCTTCCCTGACTATACTTTTTAGAGTTAGTTTTTTGATGCATGCCTTTCTTCTATGAAAGTTTCTACGAGGCTCTATTAGTCCATTTTATTAAACCTCTCATAAGCTATATTTCGCTTGTTAATTTAAGTTCTTATATATCTGAAATTGTAGATCATGTTTTAAGGATACAGATGAGTCCATCAACTTCATAGGACAATACATATGCTTGTTGATTTCATTATGGGCCTTACTGTCTTGACAATCGCTTTTGACTAGTCATATTAGGAGAAATTCAGAATAATTTCTTCATTTTCGCTAAAATTTTCCCCTGTAATCCACAGGGTGCGGAGTGAATCACGTTACCATGGTTTATTGTACAACTAGCCACACGTTCTAGATCTTCTTGCCTAGACTTTGCTCCTTCCTTCGCTAACGTTAAAAGGTTTGTGCTAAAACAAAGTTTTGAGTCTCTTTCTTTCTTCTTCTCTGTCTCTCTGTCTAAACGCAATCCTCATTTCTTGCGAAATGTACATTCATCAGTATGCTCTCTCTTAAAAGTACACTTTATAGTAATTATCTATTATTACTATCTCATATTCTTCACTATCTCTCTACTCTCTCTATATCTCCCTCATATCTTTAATTTGAAATTTCTAACAATTATATCTATAATACTCTAACTATATACTATATCTATATATATATTCATATATATCTTATATGAATTATTTTTTACATTATCATATTAATATTATTATCATATCTATCATAATTAACATGTCCACCATTATTATTTCTCTTCTATCTTTCTATATTCTCTCTACTATATATTATATCTACCGTATACTACTCCATATAGCCTCTATCCTTCTATTTCATGGTGAGCTATATATACTCACTTTCTTTTAATCCGTGTTGAGAATTTTTGACTAACCTTTGGTCTCTGGTGCGCATCTCCCGGTGGGTAAATATAAGCACGGGCCACAATGATCTTTTCTCTCTTTTTACAATATGTGTTCATCGTCCGAGCTTAGTCATCCGTTCTATCCGAGCGGCAATTCTCTCGCGCGTGATCTATTTTTTGCGACTGTGTGGCTAAGTCTCGAGAAAGTGAGTTTAACGCAATTTGTATGAGCTATTGTCCCATGAACTTACTCCTATATCATTGCAATATGAATTCTATTAATACATACATTTTGAGTCTCCATTATTGATGCTTTTTAATAATCTATATATTCAATTACTGATAATCTCAATCATTTAATATATACACTAAATAATTATATAATCACATACTTTTTTTGACTATCACTCCATTAATCATATAATACGCCTTATTATCTCTCTTATGTTCTGCCTTTGTCCCACGCTCGAGATCCTATTTATTTTACATCATCATTTACTATTCGCATGACCTAGCTACATTAGGGGTCGCTTCATGCTCTTAATTATATCTATCTATTCATTATATCTATATTCTTATATATTTATATATATATCTTATATATCTCATCTATATATATATATATATATATATATATCTTATTATTATATATTATATATAATTATTTAGTGCTCACTTTACTGTCTGTATGACATTTTCCTCTGTGCTAATAGGTTTCGCTCTTTCTTGTTCATTAGCCGTTCATCATCCACATCTCTCTCTTCTTCCTCTATCTCTTATACTCATCCTCCAGACAACATATCAATATACACATACTTATATCCACACCTCTTCTAGACCCTCTTCATGACAACATCTTACAGACATCCTCCTATCCTTTATAACCTATAACGTTGTAAGATGTAGATATAAATATGCCCACATCGTAGTTACCTGCTGTGCCGTTAGTAAATGGACGACTATAGGGACGGTGGTAGTTTATTTTGGCTTTATTAATATATTTTAAATCTTTTGCTACGGAATTACGCTAAATGTCAATGCCTCGGAGAAGGTCTTTCGATCAGTCACAGTAATGCTCGCCCTTTATCTTCTCGGCGAATAAAATGTATGAATTCATCGTATCTGTTATATTATTCATAAATGTCAGAGGTAAATATATATCATGTCTTTAAGGAGATGAGGATGAGAGGTGATGGATTCTATTTAGAAAGGGCAAATTCATATTGATTTGCTTCAGCTGTGTACTGATAACAAAGATGTAATAGAGTACAATCGAGTAGAAAATGAGCATGGTTGTGGTCTGTGACATGTGTTTGAGTGTATTTGACTTCTATGATAAGTGAAAGGAATTGAGTGAGGGGGACTAGTAAGGTATTCTGCATATTGCTGCTTATGATGTTAACGTTGTGGTAGAAGGGAGCTATGGTAGTTTTTTGGTGATGTAGTGAGTACTTAGAAGTCTCCTATATAGGTTTAAATTTAAGTTTAAATACCTAGCATTCAAAATTTGTGTGGTTGCTACATCTATGATCCCATCTGAGGGTAATCATTGTTGAATAAGAGTTACGATTTTCTGTGGTATTATCATTCTTGTAATGATGTTCTGGATGGAGGTGAACTTGGATGTATTTCATTTCATTTGCCACATATCTGTAAATTCTAAAGGATTTTTTTTTTCTTTTACTCGATATTTCTAACCACTCCTCACTTCACTCGGGATATGGGAGCGGCGGCGTATTCAAGAGATGGGTGCTTAGCTGGGACTATTGGAGGAGAGGTTCAGGAGGCTTCGGCGCGTTATCACGCGTCAGCGAGATTGCGATCGGCAGTTAGGCGTTGCGAAGCATTTGCCACGCAGGACTATTGTTAGGGAGGTCGTAGGGCATCGCACGTGTGAGGATTCAGTAGCCGGAGTCTCACACGAACGATCGGACCCCAGGACGACATTTCCCACTCAATAAGACCAGCATGATGGCTCGGGAAAGAAGTGAAGTTGCTACTCACCCATTTTCACACCCTCAAGCCACCTTGGTAGTTTGACCCCATAGCTTCAAATTGCCGTTTTATTCTACCATCACTCGATGCCGTCATTTTTTTTTGTGCTGTCGAGAGTCACGTCTTCTCTTATTTATGAGTGTATAGCAAGCCGCGACGTAATAGTGTGGTGTGGCGTGTTGGTCTGTAGCTTGTATATATGTCTTCCTCGTTTCCGACGCTCACGACTTAGGCTTTCCCCCTGTCTTACGGTACCCTCCTACTATGTGGCATTTACCTCCTTGTGTATTATGGAGAGTGACATCTCCACACATCGTGCCCCCTCGCCGCGAACAGACCGGAATGTAGGTGAGTCTCTAAGTTTGACCCTGGATTTACATGATCACGGAACAGTTAGCGTGTCTTAATTACTGGATGTTTCCACCTTCTGCGTCCGCTCTGAATACTCTCCTGACGCGCTCTATCCGTTGCACTCCTCAACAAGAGCATTGCGCTGCGTGTGAATAACTAGATCAGCCCCTCCTTTCTCGCTACCAGATATGAGACGCAGTACTCCACTAAGTGAGCTGGGCAGTGTGAGACCTTTGTATCACCGCTCTGGTGGTTATGATAACTCTTTAGCACTAATATTACGCGTAGCGTAATATCCTACAGTCTAGACTCGAGCTATTATACTTCTCCAGTTCTTTTGAGGCTTTCCGTCTCTTGGTGTTATGTGGCTACGCCGGTGGTGAGATGATGATTGTCATGCGTTTTATACCACCAAGCCAGCTCTAGTTGGTGTGTATGATGTTAACGTCCTTTCGTCACTCCCAATTGTCAGTATACTGTTTTTAGAATAATGATGTATAACATGTAGATTTTATTGTTATTGATATAACCGGTGTCGACAAGAGAGCGCAGTGTGAGATAGGGTTGTTGCCTGCGAAGTGTGACTATTCTTTTGATTGTGGGAAGGTGTAAATTTGTTCTAGGGGATATTTAATAAAATGAATGAATTTCACAAAGCTTTATTTCTATCTCATACAGCGATGATATAATAAAATCGGATAAGTATAAATTATCAACGAGATGCCAATTATTCCAGATAAAGATAATATAAGTTAGGGAGTATGATTATTCTAGTGAATTATGATAGATATTATAATCAGAAATGAAGTAGTCGTAAAGTTCATACGTATATACTGATACTAGTTGGATATGTAGTTTTAGAGGTGCAGGTGATGATAAAAGATCATTAACGAAAAGACGAATTTACAAGTATAGGTATAAATAAGACATGAACCCTTGCAGGCAAATCACCACATTGCAGAATAGGAGAAAAAGTCTCGCCTTACTCCCAATCAATACACATCATGTACCGTATATTTGAGCCGCAGTTGATAAGGGGCAGGGTATGATCTACAGTCAGCCACATTAGATGGAGAGGATGAACACGCTTCAAAGAAGGGGAGCGGTGTGATGACCGGCAGTGATCCTTCGCGTGCATATCTCCTCTCGGTCTCTCAATATGTCCTCTTTGCATATATTCGTCAATCCTCCTCGTCTTCTACTCATTCACTCATATCCAAGTTCATCCTCTCTACGTCAGTTCCTAAGATCGCTAGAATAAATACCATACTAAATTCTACGGTATATGGATGTATTCGCCAGTAGACTCGTGGCAACGAGAGCCGATAACTGGCTGACTTCGGAGTGATAAGTCTTTCCCAGATTTGCATCTAAGAAAAATCGTGAGTTGAGAAGGGATTTCAAAGATCTCATCATTAGATTTAGAATACAAGTGAGAGCTATACTCAGGGTACGATAGTCAAGTAAAGGATCAGTCAGCTGGTACCTACTACTTCTCTTTTTTTCTCTCGGATTACGTGTTAGCCATGTGAGAGCTTCTCTAAACTTAAGGGGAGGGATAACTAATCTGATAGTTGCCCATAAACTAGATGAAAAATATAGTTTAGTCAGTCGAGGGCCGGAGAGATTTAGCTCTTTTCAGCTATTGGTCTAAGATAAATTCAAGAGGAGGAAGGCAGAATCTTTTAACTCATGTAAGTTGCTTATAAGATTGAACGTATTTTGTCAGCAAGGAGACAAGGAGGTTAGCGAGCACTTTCCTTCTGATAATCTTAAAAGCTCCTAGCCTATGCTTTACGTCTCTGAAGAGTATCTTAACCTGGCTACTACGATTTCTAGCTGATATTGAATCTAATTTATAGCGAAGAGTGATGTGGTAACGAACTGAGCAATTTTTCCACACTCCCATGTACATCTTCGGCGTGGGCATCTGCGATTCTTTCTATGCCTCTCCTGGGTGAATGGCCAGAGAATAAGCAGGATCGAACCATATTGTGCCTTTCATGTCTCACGGAAGAAGAAAAATTTATGTTCTCTCTTATCACTTGGATAATGTAATATAAGTCGTACAGTACAAACATCTTAATTAGCTTGAAGAATCTGAAATGAACTGTCTCTATTATCCCATCTCATACGATTATATGCCTTCCCTCCTTATCTTTCTTAAATCCTTATATATATCCATCCACAATCATTATCCTTATTTGGTAGCCATTTTGTCTCTCTATTATTCTATGTCCAAACTTTGGACCTTCTACCTTTACGTCTCTCTATGTTCATCTAAAAATATTTTATATACTATTGATGTATATGAGGACAGCCACTTGACCTAAGAAATTACCACAAACTCCACAAACTAAATCTGTTCCTCCTCTCATTTCTCATTAATATAATACTTTTCTCATTTTCGTCCCAGTTGGACGATCTGCCACACCTATCATTCTCATTATTAAACTACCTTCCCAATCCTGCAACTCTATTATTATTATTAGTCCTAGGCTTCCATTTGCTTATGCGCTTATCTGGTGTCCAATTTTATCTATTCCGGGGAGTATCATGTGTATTCATCATCTCCAACATCTATTCACTTCGATCTACTCACCTTCCACCGTTTCATCTCAGGCTATTGCATATATTCCATTTTTGGAGGTCCATTCATTTCATTAGTCTCATTATTTTTGTGAGTGTGATGTGATATTCTGGTACTATTTGTTACTTCACTCAATATAACTCTCATCTCATCTCTTATCTATCTCACTTACTCTACACTCTCATTACTCATCTACGATCCGAAGTTTCTTCCTCACCTTTATTTGTTTTGGGGATCCTTGGACCAGGTAGATAATAAATTTTAGATAATCGTTCTCTTAGATTACAGGATATTCCATGTTGCCAGTGGTGAGGGGAGGGGTTCTTGGACGCAGGACCTCACTGAGCGCGTCCGTTTCTCTCGTCCTAACCACGTGCTCTAGGACGGTGGCGGTAGGCCCCCGTGACGCTACCTATAACACCCACCTACTCACCAGTCGGGGCGTACCGCGACCTATACACATATCACTATAACACCGCGATGAGGGGCCCCTAGTCAGCTAACATATACTCACCCATAATACCATACGAGTAGCGGGGTTGGGCCCCTTACTACCGGCGGGTGGAGCTAACTTAGTTCTATACCGTAGTTTCCACTCGAGATAAGTAAGTGTGAGTGCAGACTCACTAATATCCTGCCTAGTAGAACTGTGGAGTCATATAATATATATATATAATACGAGTAGAGAGTAGAGAGTGAGTATGAGTATTGAGATATGCAGAGAGAGCCAGAAGACATTTTAAAATTCTGTTTCTTTTTCTAGATTCATCCACTCGGCTATTTCACGGCGGAGTCGTCATCCTCGGCTATAAAACATTTTATTTAGCCTCTAATCTCTCGTTACATATTACGATATTCATCGTCGTTCACTTTTTTTTGTGTCAAAAATATTTATATCGTTCCCTCCAATTTCACCTAATACTACTAACTTTTATATCTCATACTACGTGATTACTAATCATGTATTTCACTTTATAGCACTGTGAGGTGATACGCTATTAATTAGTTAGTTATTAATTTATTGTTATGATATATAATAATATTATTTTTTTTTTATTATCAATTTTTTTTATTCTATTTTTACTATTCTTTTTGTTTATAAGTCAATTATATTATTATATGGCTCACTACTACTTTCTCATCACCATGTCTTCCATTCGTCCGCTCACGAGGTTAGTATAGTTGTAGTTTTTATTTGCTGCACTATGGCTTGTTGATTCCTATCTAGAGTGACTTGCACTCAATTATTTATCTATCTTCTATCTATAGTATCTATCATATACTATATTAATCTCTTAATATATATATATATATCTATATTAATTATTATTATTCTAATATATATATACTCATATTTTATATTTTACTTTATATATTTATTACTGATATATATCGAGTTTCTCTATATATTATTATTATATAATATTATATTATATATTATATATTTATAAATAACTATATATATATTAATATACTATTATATATATATATCAATATATCTATATTCTATATACGGTATATATATTAATATATATAAATATCTAATATTATAATAATCTATAATATCATCTATATTATATATATCTATCTCTATCATATATTTGTATATATAGTTAACTATATATTCCTTTACCCGTAACCTAATATCGAGAAAGGAGGCGCTCGAGGAACTCTCAGGGTATATTACAATAAATTTCACTAGAGTGATTAGTACCTCTACTGTGAAATATACATTAAAATAATGAATGTTTTAATATCAGGGTATGAAAAATAGCTTTTTTATTTTTACATGACCTATATGTATATGCTATACTTGACTGACTAGATCTATGGTATAACCTCATAAAACTAAATGTAGCCTTAACTGTAAACCTAATTTCTAGGCCTCACTAGAAAATTGGAATTAAAGAGTACAAAAAAGAAGGGAGGGTAAGTCGCTGTGCTTCTCGTGTGTGTGACCGTTAGTCATGTTCATAAAACTACTGTCACTATTCTATTTCCACGATGACTCTCATTGTATTACATGCGACTCGTTCATCGCTGCTACAATTCTTTGTGCATGTGGATGGCGAAGTCTGAAGAACAGGAAAGAAGAACAGAACATATATTATGATATAGCGGATATCTGCACCTACATCCGCGCCAACACATATCTAATTTTAATATACTTATCTTATATTATATTTTCTATCTATTATAATATAATTATATCTAATATTATTATATATCTATAATTCTATATGAATTATCTATTATTACTCTATCTATATCTCTTATATTAATATATATATTATAATCTTAGATGAGATGAGAGAGAGAGAGAGAGATGGGTGATAGATAGCTACATACTGCATACTTTGAATGCGATCGAAATTATCCCTCCATTTTTTTTTAATGTGCGTCTTTTCTCTCTTTTTGCGTCTCATTATTCTTTAACTACACTTATCATTCTAATCTCTGTGACTCACTTCACAGGTCAACCATATTACTAACCACCATTTACTATTCCACATATCATATACTCCATGAACTAAAGGTACACACTCCTTCTTCTAGATAACCCTTTCACAGACATCCCTACTACTTCCGTACATTACCTGTGTGCTTGGGTGAAGCGAATAGAATTTTCCCACATCGTTATGTTCATGCGTGTCGTCAGTAAAGTCGACTAAGTACGACGGTGGTAAGTAATTGGGTTTGGCTGCCACTATTCCTTACCTCACCTTCCTTATCTCTTTCTAGGTAATGCTTATATGCATGCCTCGGAGATCGAGCCGTTAATGATCTGACCTGCTTCAATAACGGCTTCTAACTTTCGGCGATAATTGTATGATCATCGTTACTATAGGGTACTCAATGGAATGTCAGAGGAATAAATGCTTGAGGAGAAGAGGAGGTAACGATGAGTGATTGATGTATTTTAGGAAAGGAAGGATTGTGAGATTTGTGCTCGCTGTTGTCGCTGGACTCTCCACTATCCTCCATCTGATAATCAACAGATGCGTACACCAGCATGAAGACCTTCAAGGTGAAAATAAGTGGTGGTGGGTAGTTGAATGGTGTTGATAGTAGTGGGTGTGGAATCGAATAGAGTTTATAGTGTGGAGAGCAGGAAGGAGCTAATAAATACCGCAAAATCTTATGATAGAGATAAGATACCCCTTCGGTGTTAACAGGCGGACACAGCGATAGGTGTGTTATACTGGGTGGTAAGCTTGTGGGTGAGTACTACTTTTGTTGGCTGTAACTCCCTCTCCTAAGAATATCCTTAAATTGGTTAAGGTTTTATATAGTTTTTTGTATATTATCAGGTCAAGGTATGTGTGGTTTGTGACGAATAATGGGTCGGTCTGAGGGAAACGTGAGGATGTTAGTATGACTTTTTTGGGATAATCCTGAATGATGCTCTGGATGGGGTTGAGTAGGAGCTTCAGATTGATAGTGTTGGGTGGTGACCTAAAGAGTTTTATGGTGTCAAAAAAGGGATGGTATAGCACAGGCGGTTTTGGGGTGGCGGGAGAAAAGAGAATGGTAGGAAGGGATTGATTTTCTGTGAAGAGAGAGGTAGTGTGTGTACAAGTCTCATCATCTTTCTTTAAACCAAGAAAGTATCCTATAAAGTATATTACTTTGCCTCACTAGAGTTTGGGTGTCTTAAGGTAAGAGATGGGGGTATGAGAGTGTAAGAGAGGTGATGCATTGGAACGGTTTGGTGATACGGTGGCTACGACAGAGGAGGAGTTTGGTTGAGAGTTTTACTCGCTGTCTCGGACCGTTCGGGGACGGGGCGGACGACCCCGCGCCTGTTAAATCAGTGAGGGGTTTAGGAAAGTGATTATCGGATCATTATCTTCGAGTTCTATGGTAAAACATCTCACAAGTAAGTGGGGGTTCGGCCTGCGACTGGAATGAGGAGGTTGATACGCGGGGAGAAGGGAAGTGGAACATTTAGTCCCTCACTTACAGAAGTAGATGCACAGCGTGAACTGTGGAGGAAGGACAGAACTAAGGATTCAAAGTATTGCCTATACGCAGGCGGTAGAATAATATCTTGGTTCGGTGTATTTCGAACTATGATCTGAATTACAAACGGACATTCTACTGGAGCAAATTTGAATGTTGAGTCAATATGCGTCTTAGAGTCGTGTCAAAGGAAGTATGCATGGAATAGTGCTAGAAAGTATGAAGCTATACAAGTGTTAACGCTCGAATGTTGATTGATAGAGGTGATGAAGCGTTAATATGGTAAAAAAGAAGCGTGGTTGATATGTAAGTCTAACCCACAACCGCATATTATTTGCTCTATAATGTTATAGTTTTTCTTCAAAAAAAAGATGCTTGGATTATATAAGGGAGGAAAAGAAATACTAAAAGGCCTTTTCCTAAACACATCGCTAACGTAGAGTAGATATTAACAAGACGGTAAACTCGATATACACAGCTACTACGCGTAGTGTTCAGGTATTGTTATATCGGAGTGAGTTAGCATTGACGGGAATTATTGGAGCATGCTCTCTGTAGAAGGAAGCGCGAAATGGTTATTTTGTTATAATTATTATACTCTTAGTGGTGAATTCTGTCTTATTCGCAATAATGAATATGATATTCGCGATCGATTTGTGTACACGTCGATGACATGTGCATTGAGAGTAGTGTTGGAAAGAACACTTCGAAAATCTCCATCTTTACTATACAGCAGTATATCGATTGTAGGTTGTTGAGTGGTGTGTGTTGTGGTCGTTCTGATGTGTGCTAAGAAGGGCATTGTGTCATTGTTGGTGGATCACGAGGTCTGAATTTACGTTAAGGTAGTAAGGTAAATCGGGTAGAGTGAGAAATGCTTTGAAGATGGTTATATACTGCAGGTTCTATATATATGTATCTATAGATGAAATTACTATGAATATGATCAAGAGGCGGCAGGCGATAGATGGGTGATCTGATTGGATTGGTACGTTCTGTCTAGTAAGTAAAGCGTTTTATGAAGAGGGTAATATCTAGTTCCATCAGTGCGATTGGATAGGAGAGCGGTTAATAGTAACTTATCATATCATTATATTAAGGGTAACGGGAGAAAAGGTTGACGAACTGTAGAAATTATAGGGGATAAGTTTTGTTGAGTGTTGTAAGTTGCGTCTAATGAAATTTATACGGATCTTTGAGTCGAAAGAGTAGTCGTCGTCTGCTGTAAACTGAAGGGACTGATTGGTGAAAGAACAAGTTGCGTTTATAGGAGTGATCTATGATTAAGTGATGTCATGTCATGGATCAATATTCTTTACCATTGAACCTAATATAGATATGTAGAAAATGAGGCGAGAAGAATAAATTATATTTTAGGGTTTATGTTCCGATTACCAACATGCCGCGTTAATGATGAATGCCATGGTCTCATATTAGGATGAATAGCTATACATGAGATTAGGCTAGGTCAATATTACATAATGTGTAATAAATACTGAATAGATTAGTTTGAGTGGGGTATATATACGTATTATTCATTTATGAATATTTGAGTAATAATTCTAAAATGTATGTTTGATCGCTTAGTATTGATAATGATCTCGTAGTTTTAATGATAATATAGGTTGTCTCATATGGTGATATGGTTATTAATGATTTATAGCGGAGTTTTCTAGAAGCCCGGGGTTAATGTTAATTGTTTCTCCTTGGTTATTTCATATATTATTATGATATAATTGCGTGTATTATATGTGGGTTTATGAATAAGAATTTCGTAAGGTTCGGTGGTTATTTAGGTCAGGTGTATATTGTTGTTAGAATGTATGGATTCTTGAATAAGTGTTTGATAGATTTATTGGAGGTGTGTGCCCTAACTTCCTCTATTATATGATGTAGATAATTTGGTTCTATGTTGTTGTTAGTTCGATATTCTAGATAGTATGAAAGTTATGTAGAGGATTGGTAGAATTCTAGTATAATTCATTATTTTTGGCAGGGTATGTAAAAAGGAGAGGGTTTGATATAGTTAAAACGAAGATTGAAGAGTTAATGTAGATTAATTAGGTTGTGAGCTAGTAAGGACTAGTCCTCAATTGTGAAGTTATGTTGAACTATGGTGAGCAGTCCTGGAGCAAAGCATGTCTCCTGATGTTTTAAATTTTTATTTACGTGGTATAGCGTGGTTGGAAATGAGAAGGTAAACTCGGATGATAGCTAAGTAGTGTAAGTCATGGGCAAAATGTTATGTGAATCGGCAAAGGATACAGTGATGTCTGGTTGACAATTTAAATCGTCTGGTGAAATGTATATAGGGTATCTATGTTCTTGAGTTGTCGCTAGAGCTGTTTTTATCTCTGTAGGTGTACGTTGTGTATTAATCTTATTTGTTTTAATTTTGTTATGGATTAGTTTTATTGAGTACACTTATATCGTATCTTACGATGTAATATAAGAATATAATATTGACTAAAAGTAATTTCAATGTGTTCAGCTTAAAATGACAATCCTTAAATGGGGCTCATGCCTCTATGTGCTTTGTGAAGATAGAATTAAACAAAATGAGGAATGAACTTTTAGAGAGATGTTTGGTGTAGAAAATGGGGTAAATGAGAGAATAATTATATGTAATGTATGTTGATAGTAATTGGTTATTTGTGTCATGTGTGGAATAGGATGCATATGTATTAAGTCGGTTGGTTTCACTTCTTTTGTCGTTGATTGTACATAATTTGATCGGTCGGGTGTGTTGGGCACCAGCATATCTCTGGTGTCCTGGAGTATGTATTCTGGATAGTAGCACCGAAAATTGGTACTTGTAGTTTTAAGGTCGAAATTCGTGCTCGTAAGCTCGCGATGAACATGCTTGAGTTTGGAGACAGGTCGGAGATATGTAAAGTTGTGTATCACAGCCAGTGGCAGTCGTATATCGTGCTCGGCGTGTGATTGTCGACGGGGGTATATGGTCTGTGGCCCATCCTCGTGGCAAGGAGCATTTCGAATCCTTTTTTTTTTTATCTTGCCACGTATCGGTTCTTCTTCGCCCCATTCATAGTTATGAGCAGGCATTAACGTTTCCGAGTATTATCGAATATCGAAAATTTAGGCGACTGGATATATCTTCCCGCGATTGATTTTTCACAAGATCCCGATCTGGTCGAAAAGCTGAGAGGCTACTAGTGAGTGGGCCGGAGGTTCAAGGGGGTGCTTTCTTTTCGACTTATGTCATCTTGTTACACTGACTCTGCTTGTTTGTTTTCCGAGTCTCGTGCAACGTGGGAGTGCACTCTTTAATATCTTTCCTCAGTGATCCCTTGGGATATGAGGAGATAGATAAACCGGAGAGATGAGAGGAAAAGAGCACAGGGTTTAGTATTATATTATCCCATCGAGGAGTACTCGATCCCTGGGCGGTGGCTATCTCAGTGAGCGTCCTCTTATTTATTTTATTCTATTCGAGCTACTCCTATACCCTGCTTCTCTATATCATATAATACGTATATTCTATCTTAATATATATTATATATAATCTCTCTCTCTTATTCTTATTACTAATATCTATATATATATTAATATATATATATATTATATCTATATCTAATATATATAATATCTATAATATTATATAATATATATATATATATCTATATCATATATCTTTATATTATCTCTGATCTAGTGATCTTTATTGTTAAATTTCAATCATCATTCTATGGTTCAGCTTCTGTGAAGAACATAATAGCATTCAATGAGGTTGAGCTTTGGTCATGGTCAAAATAAATTATCCTGATATATCGCCTGTTTGTGAGTCGACGGTCTTTCCACAACTGGGGTCGCTTTCTTGACCGTAACACTGAGTATTAATTTTAAGCAGGTCACAGTCACATAGTCTTTCAAACTAGCTTCTCTCTCACGTCACTCCATTTTGCTTCTGTGTGTAATAGAATATCTTGGTCTCGTGTGAGCCCCCCTTATTCGTCTATATGAGTCCTCAGCTTTAGTACATGGCTCGCGACATTAACTTCCTTATGGGACTCAGTTGTGGATACCTGACACACACATGCTACATGCATTAGAGAGAAGATAGCTTACTATAGAGTTGGTGTGTGAGTGTGGTTGGCACCGAAGCTTTCCTATTGCTCACCATGGACATGTTTTCTCTGTTCGGAGAGGTCTTGAGAATCTAGATTTGGTTTGTGTTCTCGCCTACTACTATACGTTTGTTCGCTTGTTCTCAAACTCTGTTGTCGCAAAACATGAATTGAGATACGGAAAAGCTCTCAATCAAACTTACAACGGAATATAAATATGTAAACAGTACAGGTAGAAGCCCGATAGTTTACCTCAATCGGCTGAAATCATGGCGCCTTGTTTGGTCGTTGCGGGCGTTTTTCTTTGTACATTGGCCTTGTCTTTAAGAAAAGTTGGTGAAACATTGATCTAATTCTCTCATTTTATACCTGTGAGTGTACACTCTACAACTGACTCTCTCATACAGTCTCTACTAATTAGTGTACGTATATGGCTTTTATATGTCTAATCACTCATTTTATATACCTTCTTTTTGTACATCTTACTAACATATCTGCGACATAGAGTTCAGAGCATAAATAATCTATTTCTAGTAATCTTTAATCCAATCCTTAGGAGGACCAACTCTCTCTCTCACTTGTTTTTATTTACTCGATACACGTCATTACTATTAGGAGAAATTTCAGCTATATGCGACATTTTGTTTGAGTCGCCCCTATGCCCTCTACTTTTCTCGTAGTGCTCACTATTATGATTACATTTAAAGGATGCACCATGATTGGTATCACTTTTGTATTAAACTTCTCTCAAGCAATTTGATTACTGCACTTCATTGTCTCACATTTCTAGTTTTTATCTTGAATATATATTTTAGATTAGAGATCATACTATTGCATAGTCCAAAATATGCGTTGAAATGAAGAATAAGCTGAAACTAAAGATCCCTATTTTAAGATTGAAAACATCAACATATACGTCTGACTCCGCTCATCGCTGCTCTTGTATATGCATACTTCACGTTCAATTTTTAAAGATTTATCTATTTCCTTTTACTATATATATATTTGATTTCACTTATCTTCAACTAACAATATTTAATAATATATAACTACCCTATATAGAATATATAGCATAATAAACTCTCACACACCTTCGCATGTGCTGCATCTCTCGCAAGCTTTGTTCTCTGTGGGATAGCGAGGATGGGTGGCGATTTTTTTATATATATATCGCATCTATTTTCATGAGTCATAAACGTTAAAGAGCACTAGAATCTAATAGGCTGTGCCTCGGTTGAATCGGGAGGTGGCTCGTTCCTCAGAAATCGATTACAGTTCAAAAAAAGTCAACTGTTTTCACCTATCTGTATCGTCAATAGGCCTCCGAGTCATATTACCCCAGCCATGTATATTACACAGATTACGCGGGATTGCACCACTAGTGGGTGGAAAATTAACTTTACTATTCTTACCTGC
The DNA here is from genome assembly GCA_015478945.1 of Trachelipus rathkii. Taxonomy (NCBI): domain Eukaryota; kingdom Metazoa; phylum Arthropoda; class Malacostraca; order Isopoda; family Trachelipodidae; genus Trachelipus; species Trachelipus rathkii. Next base: position 16,556 of record JABUQX010030129.1, read on the forward strand.
TTTTACTCTTTCTATGGGAGTGTTGATATAGGCTTTGATTGTGGTCGCATGTTAATTTTTTTCTCCACTATTCCCTATGTGCTCCAGTGGAGTAAAGTCTTACTATTATGATATCTAATTAATTGAGATATTCGGCCTCGATTTCGTCTCTGGGTACATCTGAATCGATATGAGCATTAAAGGCTATATAATGTTAATAACATAATGTTTTTATTTTTTAAGACATGACCGCAGTTTTTCCTAATTTTCATTTAATTCATATTTCTTTTTCTTTCTTTCTTCACTTTTCGCTTTCTCTGCTACTCGTGCCTCGCCGCAAAGACTTCGGGTGAGTAAACCAGGTGTCCTTGAGGATTTATATTCAGAGCACTCCAGAGAAAAAGAAAGAGGCTAGTACGGCAGAACATGACAAACGTCGAAATAGTAACACACTAAGACTCACCAGCCTTACTGTCACAATACTTTCTGATATGTAAACCCAATTAATAATTACGTTGAAAGAGTTTGTCCTCAGGGACAAGAAGCCATCACATCTATCCTGTACATGACAGCTACTCATTAGGAACCATACATCCAATTTTACAATGCGAACGAGGACCATCGCATAAATGGTAAACACGGTGCTGTCATGTAAGGGTTATCCGCTGGCCCAGGTGGGCCACAACATGCCCCCATACAAAACCCGCGCCATTCTCTTCCTATCATGCACTTTTTTCTCGCGCTGCTGCCAAAACTCACATTTCTCTCTTCAGAGACATTCGTTCACACCGATATAAACTATCCATCTGGGTTCTACTTTTCGTGGTGGCTCCTCCAGCCCGGTCGCGGTGCGAAGTGCACTTGTACGGCACATCGCAGTTAAATACTCCATAGCTCGACTTTCATTCCATTTTCTCTGTTCCCCACTGACCAACCGTCGGTGACATCGGGTTAAACACCTATTTCTCTCACCACTACTTTTCATTTAGTCCTGCGGGCATCGGATTTCGTATCTTCCATCTTACTCGATTGTATACATCACCTCATATTCTCTAATATCAGTCTCATGTCCTCACTATTGCTTCTTAACTGTGTGTTTCTTGCACACTCTTCGCTATGCTTAGGGTGCACTTAAGAGTTGGGTCCAGGTCTAGAACACATATACGAGCAACTTTTATTATAATCGTTAGTAGCTGTCTCCTGTGTTTTATTTCTCCCTATCATTGTCCTCGACTCTATTGTGTCTCCACCTCACCAGTGAGCTATTTATCCATATGCATGTCCCTTATATATCTTAATCTATTCTGGTCTTCCCTGCCTTTTTACTTTTTTCCGTGATTAGCACCTCTTCTGTTAGTGCACGCTACATACGACTTTGACTGGCCACGTCTACGGCTCCTTGGTTATCACTTGCACCAGCGATTTTTACTTTGCACTCCAGTCCACCTATCAACTACGTGCCTATTCACTTGGAGAATCTCTACTCGCTCTACTATACAATCTCTTGCTAACTTACATCCGTTTTCCCGTTTTGTCATTAAACCCTACACTATTACCTAGCATATAATATTTTTCTAGACACTCAGACTGACCCTCTGTCCTCCAAGCTGCTCGATCAAATTCTATATATACTATTATAACTTCCCCACATCTCGTCCAGTGTGAGGCTGATCCATAGATCATGCTATTATTCTTATATTAACGCTCCACTTTATACTTCTCTTCATTTTATATCGTGTTACTCTCCACGCACTACCCTCCACTGAATTTACTAATCATAACCTCGCTGACAACCAAGTTCTCATCATCACCTCGAATTTCTCCTACTCAATTATTCGTCCAATTTTGTGTATATAGGATTGTCTGTGTCTCATACAGTTAATAACCCAAGAGGTACATCCTCGCATTACACTGACATAAGGTAAGTGAGCATTTTAGTCAGAGAGCGACCCCATCACCACCTCCTACCACAATATTTTCCACCTCTTTCATCTCCGAAAATCATTTCTATACTATACCCACTGTGATACTAGCCGTGCTTGCCATATGCCTAAACTTCCCTTATCCTTCTCATAATTCGTTCCGAAATGTCCCTTTTCATAACCCCAATCTCTATTTCAATGCTCTCGCGGGTTTCTCGACATTGAATAACCAAGGAGACATAACACAACCTGTCTCACTCCGCCTATTCATCCCTAATTACCACTTTTCTGCATACGGTTATATGTCACCATTTACGAGTACTATTTGCTCCTTTGCCGAGCGCCGTTCTGACCTTATTGCTCCATCACCGAGTGATCTTTATTCGCTATGTTTGTACTATCGAACCTCCGATCTTCAGTAACGCCCTACCACCAACACCATCCCAGTTCTCACATAAATAATATCCTTGCCATACAAGACTTCCCTATTTATACATCTATCATACCCGCACATTGTTCCAGTCCTGTATAATCCATATATATCGCTAGAATTCTAAATTTTGTATTCTTTTCTTCTCTCTACTCTATTTTTTTTTTTTATCTCCAAATCTACTTTTATCTATCTTTGTTTCAATGTCTAAATGATTTCTTAGATTCCACCACTTCCTCATCCTACTCTCTCCTCATAATAAGCACTCTTTGTCTTTCTTTCACGCAAATTATTACATCCCTCTTCAGGTTCACTTTCGACAGCTCTTTTTCACCCATCATCTATAATCCTATGCATTCTACCTCTTCCCCTACAACACTCATCTCTTCTTAGTAAACTTATATTTCGCTCTCTCCTCTTAGTATATTCATATTTCTCTACAGTTTCTCCCTTCTTTCTCTCCTTACCTTAGTTACTCAAGAGTACTATTATACCTTTATATTCTCTCTACGTTATTATTCTCGGCTCTCCCCCAATTCCTTTGAACTTCATTACTCCTCCATAAACCGTTATTTCATTTAACTACTCAACTTTTCCTCAATAATCCAATCAATTCCACTATCTCAATAATCTAATATTTCTGCTCTCCGCTCTTTGATCAATCATTCACTAGTAAATTTCTCATTATATACCTGCAGATTTACCATTCTTTTCTAATACTCAATCCCTCTCACCCTATCCATATTCCCCATTTACCCACTCCTTCTTACTACTTAAATACACCTCCTATTGCTCTCTCTCCATCCATACCTATTCCTTCTTCGCATCTAACCATCAAAACTCACACACATTCCTAACTAATTTGTCTTAACTTGGTATCTTAATTTGTCTGATTCTTCTTTACATAACAGGGTTCACACAGTTAGTTTCTTCTCTCACTATCCCCTCTCTCACTCACTATTCCTTCTATCCACCTCTTATTTTTGACTAAAAACTACCTCCATTCCCCATCTCTTCATTTCCTTCTTCTATCTCATAGCAGAATCTATTCCTCCTTATATTTCCTCATTTAAGCCTCTTCGTACGCTTTCTCTCCTTTCCAGAAGGAGCTTTCCTCATTTCTCCTTGGTATCTGATACTCCTCTCAATTCCTCCTTCCTCCTCCTGACAAATCTGACTTCTACATTCTTTATTACCTCGGTTGTTTTCTCTCTTCCCTACGTATATTCATCACCTTTTTAGTTAAATTTCTTTATCTTCCTTTTTTCCTTCCTTATATAATCCCAAACAACATCTTTATTTTGAAACTTCATCTTTTTGCTCTTCTTAGTATTTAACCATCTTCTAAACTCACTAGCTATTCTTTTTTTACTTATATAATACACTCCGTCACTTCCCTCACATCACCTCTTCATTCTCAATTCTATTCCATTCGCTGAATTAACTATTTCATCGACTTCTTCTATCTATTTAATGTAAAATACATATCCCAATCTACTATCTTCCTTTGCACTTACTTCAACATATACTTATGCTCTACTCTTCATTAATTCATGCCTACCCTAAGTATTTCTGTTATCAATATCAACTTGTTCTACATTCACCGATTTTAACTAGCGAGAGCTCTTACATACTTATCCTTATCCTGCTCACTTAACTTCTCAACCTTAATTTTAACCTACTTAATAATCTCACATCAAATAATTTTCCTTACTCTACTCTTCCCTCTCCATCCCAGGATTTGATGGAATCAAATATCGCTTTTTAGACTCTCCTAATTTTATTACCGCATTGGAGACCATACCTCAATAGATAAGATCAACAACCTGCCTTAGGTCTACCGATAATCCCATTCGAGCTAACAGCCGCCTCTCTTTTGCATTTTCATAACGCGCACATCTTCTCTATATATTCAACATAACGTGTCCACCCCTCCAAACAACCCACCCCATAACACCATCCTTGCCTTCTGATAACTCTTTACACTTTCAATATTAATACACTGGTCAGTCTCGAGAATAAAAGGATTATATACACTCACTTACTTTACAACACCAAATGGTTATTTATTAGATATTCCTTTCCCTTTTTAATCTCTTTAATCTCTAAAAAAAAGCTCTTGACCGCCACTCCTAGTTGTAACGAAGTAAGGGGTATAGAGCACCATCCTTCATCTTAGATCATACCCGAACCTGAACCCGAACCCTAAAGCGTATGAAAATCAGTCTTAGTCCACTAGGAAGCAAGAACTCTAGAAAATATACTAGCAGGAGAAAAATACTATTTCTCTTTCTTATAATGAATAATATCAAGTCAAATTAAACAATATTTATTCGGTCTAACTATAAAGAAACTTTACATTATTAATGCACTTCAAATTAAAAGTATAATCAAGATTTATAGATTAATTGATCGGCTTGGGTGACAGTTAAAAAATGTAAAAAAAAAAATCTAAAAAATTATGATAAAAATAAATCATACTCATAAACTGGCTCAACCTATAGATATTTGGCACCTACATTATGGCGTGTAATTTTGTTTCACTGGAAGTGCACAAATATAAACAGAAATTTTCTTATGGTTATAAAATTGTCTTCATTTCCTTCATAAATGAAATAGTTTTAAGACCTTATATATTAATTGCTTTCTGTATCACAAAGCTAATTATTTGAAAACAAATAATTAAAGATGCTCGATCAAATGTTATTTTATGTTATGTAGTTTTCAAAATGAACAAAAACAGATAGACATTTTTAAATTCTTAGAAATAATGTTTGTCAATATAAAACGTACATTTATACGTATATAAGCATTTTGGTCTATATTTCATTCTAATGTCTTTTGGCGATTTCATTGGGACTTACTGGAAATGTCACAGATACATTATAAATTAGGGAAATTTTTATGAAAAACAGTTGAACTCCCCAAGAAATAAAATAGGTCTTCAAATTTCATGTTATAACATTTGTCTAGGGAGGTTAAAAAAAAAAAAAAAAAATGTCTGAAATAGTTAATGAAGTCTCCAAATTTTATATTTCCATGTAAAATTAAATCATAATGCCACATGTGTCTTTCTTTTCTTTTTCTTTTCCTTTTTTAACTTTTTTGTGCTTATGGTGTTGAAACAATATTTTTATAATTTTTTCCACCACTTTTGGAACGGCAACTGCAGGACAAGCTAGGCAAATGCCTAGGGCGGAAGAATATGAGGGCGGCCCTAGGTTAGAACGCGGCAGACAATCAAAGCAGAAATCAAATTGTAATATATAAGAATTATAGATATGCCAGATATAGAAATAGATAGTCGTTATTAAGTATATATATATATATATATATATATATATATATATATATATATATATATATAAGATATTATTATTACAAATATATGCTATATATATATATGATATATATGCATATACAAACATATATATTAAATATAGTTACAGTTATTTGTACATTTTTGTCCCTTGGTATAAGACTTTCGCGCATGTTGGAAGATTTTTATTGCAACTCATCTTTTCATTAACAACTTCTGAAAAATTTCAATAAAAGTTCACACCTCAAGGGCAGTTTCCTATTCTAGGATGGAAGACTGCTCTAGGTAATTGCTACCAAAGATCCGGACGAGGGGTCATTATAACGATTGCACCACGCTAGCACATATTGGTGCACGTTTATCCAGATTGCAGCACGTTAGCACATGTTGGTGTACGTTTATCCAAAATTATTAAAATAACCAATGCTTGATTTGATTTCTTTCATATATTCAACCTCACTGAGGTCAGTTATATATATATATATATATAAGAGTGAGTATATGTTGTTGGTTACTATAAAGTGTATATGGAGAGAAAGAGATAGTTAAAAAAATATTTATTTGTTTAGTATTGTACATATAGAAATTATTAAAGAAGATTGTTAGATGTTATGATATATGTATGTTATTATTAGTATATATAGTTATGCTTTAGGTGAATTTTTTTTTGCCTAGGGCGGAATGAATGGCTAAGAGGGCCCTGACGGTAAGTACGGGGTCGGAGCCCCAAGTAGACATATGTTCTTGTGTCATGCATTTGTATAGAGTTTCGATTGGTTTAACTAAATTTGTTGTAATTTACAACATATTTCTGTGAAAATAATTTTGAAAGACGCATTTCACTGAATTTTGCGTGCTAAGGAAATTTTTATTGGGGGAGTCTCCGTTGATTTTCCTTACAAATTTTTCCTTTAATTATAAAATTTATCCAAATTTTCAGTAAATTTTATTTAAAAATAATTATAATTTTTTTATGGGACACTACTTATTATGTTTTTTGAGAGTTTGAAACAACTAATAGCCGTCACGATTAATTAGTGGTCAGAATAACAAAAATCCACAATGGGGCTTAGCTCATGGTAAATTTCGGGAAGGGTGGGGGAAGGGGAAGTTAGAGATTTTCAAAATTTTATTTAAAAATTCAAAATACAAAACACAATAGGCAGGGAGGTTTTTAAAAGCTTATTTAAGCTTAGTATATCGGATATGACACAATAAAAGATTAAAAAAATTCAGGAGGAAGCCTGGTCCTCAACCCTACATATTATTATTATTATTATTATTATTATTAATATATTATTATTATTGTTATATATTACGATATATTATGATATATTATATTATCACATCTCAAACTTAATATACTATATTACATTATAACGATTCATTATTATATATTATTACATATTATATATTATATTGATAATATTATTACATATATTATATTATATATTACAGTTGAGGCTATGAGATATATATATATATATGCCATTATTATTATTATTATGATAGCATTATTATATATTACGCATGTATGGCATTACGCCATATAATCTTTTATAATAAAGAAGACGAGAAGACTGTATTAGCATTATAAATATTATTATTGTTATTATTATTATTATTGCTATTATTATTATTATTATTATTATTATTATTATTATTATTATTATTATATTATGATATATATTATATTATTATTATTATTATTATTATTATTATTATTATTATTGTTATTGATATTATTATTATTATTATTATTATTATTATTATTATATATATGTATATTATTATATATATATATATTACCGTCAATATTATTACATATATTATTAAGTTATTACATATATATTAGTTATTATATACATATTATTATATATTATTATTATTATTACATATACACATATTATTACATATTATGGTACAGTGATCTTATTAGTCTAAGTTATATATGCTATTATTATTATTATTATTGCTATTACATATATATTATTATTACAGTCCACCGTTATGCTGATATTATTATTATTATTATTATTATTGTTATACATATTATTATTAACTATTTAAAAACACAAAAGAGAAAAAGGAAAATTGGCTATATTATTATTATTATATATATATATTATTATTATTATTGCTGAGTACTCAATATATAGTATATATATTATTATATTATTACATATGCTTATACATATTATTGCTATTATATTACATATGTATGTATATTTATTATATATATTATTAGTTATTATTATTATTACATACAGAGGTAAGATTTGTAGTTAAGGTTATTATTATTATTATTATTATACATATGTTATTATTATTACTTATGATGGTATTATTATTATTATTACATATACATATATTATATTTGTGATATTACATACATATATACATACATATTATTATTGGTTGGTTATTAAGATATGATATTACATACATACATATTATGCAACATATTGGCTATTACAATATTATTATTGTTAGCTACATTTTTTTTATACAATATACATTATTATTACAGCAGCAGTTATTATGCAAGAGTTATTATTATTATTATTAAGCTATATTACATTATTATTATATATATTATATTAGCTATTATTATATACTGCATATTACATATTATATTATGGTGCATTATTACTATTATACATATTACATATTATATTATTATATGGCATATGGGTTACATTATTATTGGTTATTGAGCCAGGGACCGTATGGCGGGTTGTTGGCGATGGTATGCTATATTACATATACATACTATTATTGTTATTTTATACATA
>JABUQX010030129.1:47500-61860 GCA_015478945.1 Trachelipus rathkii
TCGCAATTTTTTGGCTGTGACGGTCTCACTCTTAAAGGTATGAGGGAAGGTTGTGGAGGCTTACTTCTTTGGCTTAAGTCATGGTCTTCTACTTAGCTATTTTGTTTCAGACTTATGTTTAGTCACCCTACTCTTAGTTTGGGAACAAAGGACAGTCGATAGTATATATATATATATATATATATATATATATATATATATATATATATATATATATAAATATACATAAATTTATATGTAAATATATTTTTACTATATATATATATATATATATATATATATATATATATATATGAGGTGATTGGAAAAATTAACATTCCAAACATATGCGTTTGAACTGAATTTATGACTCATCTATTGATCATGAAAGGGGTGAGTGAAATTCGATAGTCTTTCTTTTATGGAAACTGTCTTGAATTTTTGTTGAGTGAGATAAAAGATAGCATTGAAATAATGTTAATACCTTAATACTTACATACTCAAGGAGCGCTGGTATCAGAAATAAATAGAAGAAACAGACAAAAACTCAATAATCAAATAAGCTGTTCTAAAATTAGAATAGATTAATTCGTCTGTCATAAACAACATAATCATTCAAACTTTAAGGGAACGCAATCCCCCCCCCCAAATTGACGTGAAAAATCTTCACAATGTTCAAATGCTGAACTTCAAGGCTTTTCAAAATGAAAAGCTTGCTTTCGATGAAGTCCTGAAGAGGTGGTGTGAAGACTTCCATATACATCGACTTTCTATTAGAAAATTTTTCAGACTGAAAAAATACTACGATTTAGTACTTCCTAATGAAAAATCGTATAATGACTAGGAAAAAGTCTCAAGGACATCCCGAAGGTCATTTGCTACGTGCTCAAGAAAAAGGTCATTTTATGATGAAACTCTTCAATAACCTTATTTAAGTACAGCTCATAGTGACGGTGTTGAAGAGTAAATTGCCATGAAAATAACCTTTATATATTATCGATGAACCCAGCCATTTTAAACAGTTTTTTTTTACAATTTTTCCGATGATTTGACAAGGGATAATATTCCTTCCATATAGTCATAGCAATAATATTTGTAACTTTATTATCTTGATTTTATATAAATTGTGACGGTATAGTCAATTTGATCACTTTTTACAGGTTTCTTTGAATTAAATATCATTACAGAATTAAAAAATATATTAAATATATAATGTATCATTTCAGAAGTTAAAAATATATTAAATTTGTACCTATATTTTGCTAAAATTGGTATGTGTCTTACCTGAGAAATTACTTTCTTCTTTTATAAACTGAAAATCTTCTATTTTCAAAAACAAGCAGTAGTGACTTATCGTAGATTCATACCATCTGCATTGATAATGCTGTATTTGTAATGTATCCAGATGGAACAGCATACATTAGGATACATTACAAATAGAGAAGCATTAGTAATGTGTCCTAATGTATCCTGATGGAACAGTTCACCTTGTTCGTCCCTCACAGCACCTAAATTTGGTGGGAAGAAGTCAAGATGATAATGAAAAAATGAATTTTCAATGACATTCTGCAGTCTAAATTTCTGTAGTTCACTAACAGTTTTTCTATTAACAGATCACTATTTTCAACTCTTCTGTTGCCAAGAAACTCTTGAACAACGTTTTTGAATGATTTCCACGCTGTTAGTTTCATTTGATTTAAGTTGCTGTCAAACATATGGTCACTTCATTTAAGCGCGGGAAATCTGAGACATATTTAAAACCATTCCCATATTTATCTTATGTTTTTACAAAATTCTTCATGTCCTAGTTTTACATGTAAGGCAGAAAAAGAGCTTGGTAAGGTACAACATAGGGTGTATTTTTAACATTTTGCAGTTCTGGAGGGATTTTTTTTTTGCCAGTTCTTAATTAAATAACGTTGATTAGTAGCACTGCTATCACTAAGCCAATATGGAGACCGAAAAGAAGCCCAATAACTTTCAGGTCGCCACAGATTTGCCATAAGTGTTTGTCACACTTAATAGCTTTCAAAACTAATGACCTAGTTTCATATGTTCCTTCATTCCTATAGCATGATCTACCAGTATAGAGGAAAGCTTATTTGAATTATGCAACAACACAGACTTTAAGCTTGTTTTGGATGAGTCTATAAATAAGTACGTTCATCAACAACATATGTAATACCTAAGTCGGATATCAGCCCATTAACATCAGATCAGGAAAAAATTAAGACATCCTTAGTAAAATATTTCATTAAATTTTTATTTTTATTTCTAAATAATGAGATTTTAGTATGGCTGTCTAATAAATTCCACTCCTGCAACGGTGAACCTAGGAGTTCAGTTTGTTGCTTTGGCAAATACAAGTCACGGACCAAATTACTGAGTCCTGCTTATGTGAGTCCTTCTGGTGAATTTGTTTTATCTCTTGAAGTTAATGCTTCTGCAGTAGCGTCAGGAGAATTATCATCAGAGTCAGAAATATTTTGCCAAAAAGCTGGTGTTGTTGGAATGGGTAAGTCTTCTCCATGAATTGTTGGTCTCATAAGTGATTGAACATTTAGGTACAAAATATACTGCTTTTATTTTATGAAGTAAAGCCAATAACATTTGTTAAGAAAGAGTGGCAAGCATCATAGATTTGTTGGTACCTACCAAATCATAGGTACTCCTAAAGGGAAATACTTTTTTTTTCTTGTAACCACTGGGCTAATTTACCATAGCACCTATTGCATGCCCTATGTAGGGCCAGGATTTTACCATGGTCTCCTAAACCTAAAGGACAATCAAAATAAATTTTTCTAGTTCTAGGCAGTAGTTGACATTGGTTTGCTGTTCTCAGGTGTTCACAAGTTGAAGATAGAAAATGCTTTCGACCATTTCAAAGCAAGTTAATGAATGAAATAATCGAAGAATTTTAGATAGCCAATTGAAATTTTTTTCAAGAGACATTATCATTGCAGAACTGGAACAAAATTTAAAGACTAAAATGAAAGGACCATGAATCAGATAAAATTTGCTCTCGTGAACTCATGTTTATATATTAAGTTATATTATATAAGGAAAAATATAAGAAAATATTAAGCCACACTTTGTAAAACAAACATACTTTTATGTAGCATAACTATAAGTTAAAAGCAGCTCTAACTTTAACACATTTTAGACAACGTAAGTGTCAATTTACGCCATTAAGGGCTAAAAGGGCACGCCCTAGACAAAGGTATGTTCCATTTGATGTATATGAAATACATCGTAATGCACTCAAATTTGAACTGTTATGCAGTGCTTTTGGAACATTGGATATTTTAACCAGCATGGATAACTAATTTAGTTATATTAGTCTAAAAACTGCGTTGAATTGGCTGGAAGATGAATAATTGTTAAAATGTACTTAAAAAAATACTCTCAAAACTACTGTGTGTTATGGCCTCATTATATAAGTTAGATACATTTTAGTGAGGAAAAACGCAATATATGAATTGGATTTAATCAATAATCTTTATACGTGTCATAAAACAATATCTCATCAATATGAGCTATGATAACTTGAAAAATGTGACGTGATGGGTCAATTTGGAGTCCATTTTTTCTGATTTCAGTGTGAAAGATAATATAGAGAACGTTGTACACTAGCTCTCTTCCACTTCCAAAAATAATGAATCGTACGACTAAATTTCTTTTGAATATTAAATAACTAGTTATAATTTCGGTTTAAGTCTCTTTTGGGTGCATTACCTTTTAAGTTCCTCTACTAATAATCTGAGGAATAAGCAAAAAATTGGGTGCAGATAAAACGTTCTCTTTTGCCAGGATGACTTATATAATAATTAATTAATATTTCTGGGTGCCTTTTATGTAAAAGGAAAGATATCATTTATTTACGCTCTTATTCTTACATCACAAGATACAAATTGGGCATATCTGGCGGTAATTTTTTTATACCTTTTCATATTATAATTTCCAACCATCATCATCCAGTATCGCCTATTGTACACCTTACACACCATTATAATATATTTATTGTTTTAATATATTTGATGCAAACTATGGCATTTTTATTACTAATACGGATATACAGCGTTTATTAAAGTGACTAATTAAATTATATTGATCAACAATCATACAATCTAAAATATCTTTGGCAAAGTCAGTTTTTTGAGACTTCATCCCGATATGGGATGTTATACTCTTCAACTGATAGTTCTATAGAGTTTCCCCTATATATAATATTACTCTCACTTGACATATATTATATAAAGGGTAATAGTCAACTCACCTCATATCATGAGATAAATGGAACGTATATTAGCATAATATATATATATATATATTAATTATATATATATTAATTATTATATGCAATATAATTTATTTTAAAAATAATAATAAGTAATATAGTAAAAAAATAACTATTTTTAAACCATGGTTTAGTCCTTATAATAACGCTTAATCTATATTTAATGATATTATAAAGTACTGATAATAGTCTTGATATTAAATTTGGTATTAAATTGGTAAAAACGCAATTTTTTTTTTTTTTATTTTTTATTTTTTTTTTTTTATTTTTTTTTTTTTATATATTTATTTCACTTTCCTATTATTTCCTTTCTGATCTACCCAAAACTGAAAAATGACGTACTTAAAAATCTTTTTTTTCGAAAGTAAATTTTTTTTTTTCGGACTTTTCGAAAGGGAAATAACAAATATCTTAATATCGGATTTGTTTCCATTAAATTTATCCACTTTTTACATAATATTTACACTATAAAATAAATTAATTTAATAATAATGTAACGCAATTATATTAATATATATATATAAGTAATAGCATTTGTATTTTTATTATTGTAAATCATATTACGAAAGAATAATAAATTACTTTTGTGAGTAAAATTAAACAAAACTTTATTCATGTTTGTTTTTTTACTATTTTACCAATTTTTATTATTTTTTTTTTTATATTTTTTTTTTTTTTTATTAATTTTTTTTTTTAAAAACATTTTATTATTTTATTTTCCGGCTATATGGGAATAGAGAGAGAGAAAGGATATAATATATATTATATATATATATAAATAATTTAGAAAATTTTAAATTGTTAGTACCCTTTCTCAATGTTTTTTCTTCGTGTTTTTATATTAGTGATTTGATATTGTGAGGGTAAATTTGGGGTCCCAAGTTTAATTTATATATTTATATATTTTATATATTTAATATAGAATTTTATATCAATTCGCTTAATAATATTTAATTCTCTCGTTAATTACTTTCGTATCCTCGTGACACATCAATCTTGCATTATTTGCTTCATATGTATTTTTTTTAAAATTGACAATTAAAAGTAATTTTTTTTGATGTAAATATTATATGATAATTATTATTTTTACCCTCATTTGAATTTTATCCATCCCGCATTTATTTGATGTTACTATTGCATATATTATTGTTGGTATTTACATATTATAATTTTTATTTAATTCCTCAGCACTTTTACTTAGTAAGTTTATTTCATTAGGCACCTCATGAATGGTATTATTACTCGGGTTTATTGTGACTGATATGATTGTTATTATTTTATTATATTAATATTATTATGATTTGGTTACTGTTTGTAATGTTTGTGCTGATAGTATAATAACTTTATTTTACTTGTGATTTAAATATTTTAATATACTATGTGGAATATATTGTGTATACTTTGAAATTAATAATATCTCTTTTAATTAATAAATCTTTTTAAATTAATACAAGAACATATTAAATACATGAATTATTTTTAAATAATTATTATATGAAAATTCAGGTCAACCCTTATCTACTCATATATATTTTGGACATCAGTTTATTGAGAAATAATAGATATATATAATACGATTATCACATTAATAACTACTTAATAATGTTAAATAATAAAATTATATAAATAACATTTTAAATAAATAAATACATTATACACTAAAATCAAATAATAATAATATATTAATAATAATAATAATTAAAAATAGTATAAAATAATATAGAGTATATAATAAAGTAAAATAAATTAAATAATACTAATATATATAATAAATAGATAAGTCTAAATTTATTTCTAATTCTATTTATTCAAGTCTATCACCTCTCTCAGATTTTTCTCCTTGGAGATGGCGGAGATATCATTTTCTATTTTACACCTATGGAATATGGCGCGCATCTTAGGTGGTTTACATGCTGCCTATTGACTCTCAATTTGACACAATACATCGAACGAATCAGAACACATATTAGATAACGAAATAATATATTCACATGGCTAAGTAAACAATATTGGCGTGTCTCTCTGTTAATTTTTATTGTGTAACTTATCAGGCCTCAGACTCGATTTCTGTGAATCTTGAACCCGGAATCATCTCTTGTTTACATTAACCCCTTGTACTCGATAGACTCTTAATGCTTTGTGAGATTCGAGCTAAACAAAGAAATTGTAAATTGTTAATCTGTCAGACCAATCCCATAGATCTCCTATTTTTTTTTCTGATATTATAAGGGATACCATGACCTCTCCGACAATATCACTCATTAGGCTTCCGAATTTAAACAAAGATAACAAATAATATCTGATTAAACACCTCGTGTCTACCACGTTTCTTATATAGAAAAAACCAAGGGTATTACATATCCTATTTAACAGAATGTTTCATACAAATTGCATATTCTATACAGTAGACATGTGTTTCTAAAAAGCAGAGTATTTGAAGATTCGACCATAGGCAGCAGTTGGAATATTAACCGTCTCAGATTACTACACTAACTACAAGAATTGATACAATGCCTGATATTTTTTTCTTACCTCACCTCTTTTGTCTGAGAAATTGCTAATATACATCATTGATTATTTATCTACCTCATCTCGCTGATATAATCCAGTTTTTCCTTTCACTCCTAAAAGAGTTTATTGCGCGTTCTCTGCTTCCACCTGTATGAAAAGGCTAGAGTTGAGTGGGTTTCTTCCGTTTTTTTTTATACCACCTAACTCCATTAGTGATTTGAATATCGCCAACTCGTTCTAGGCAGAGAAATTGGTGTTTGAAGATATGCAGACGGACAGTAAAGAATGAAGATTCATATTATTGTATAGGTAAGAGACTTATAGTGCAAGTATAGTTTCTTGACTTGTTCAAGTCATTTGTACAGTGGACATCTTTCATAGATTGTGACTCTGGGATACGGAACGTGAAATCGCATTCTTCAAATGACAATGACGAATTCAACGTAACTGAAACAAGTATTTAGGGTTTTGGTAAGCAAAAGTATCTATACTAGCTATTTTTCGTACGATTTTTTCGATTTATAGAGATTTTGAATCAAATACGAATAATATAATAAATTTGTATACTCTGTTTAAATCTTCTTCCACAGTCTTTATTTCCTACTTCAAACTCCTAATTCATTAGTTGTATCTTACCGTAGTAATGACGGCGGATGTACGAGCTACGTACGGGATTATAGATAACGATACTAGATGGCACCAAGCAATCCAGAACTGTAAAATTAATCCTAATATATAGTTTTTCTACAAGTTGACTCGTCTTTATCTTTCCCCTGTTTTAACATAAGCATGGTAGGGAAAGAGCTTGACAGAATTAGAAGGAATATTTCAGGTTTTTGGATTTTCTAGTTATGAAACCCATGTGTCGTCATAGAATTTTATATAAATAATAATATAATATTATAATACTATGAGTGGGGAAGTATTGTTGTCTAAGCAAGTCATCATATATCAATATTGATAACATATTAGTAGAGAGTCTTTTATGCGCGAGTGAAATAAGATAAATAATAATAATGACACCAACAATTATAATGTAAATTATCGATATATATTAATTATATAAACTGATACATCAATAATAAATTGATATATAATAATCATATTTAAGAATATTTTGTGTCAGTTGTTTGACAGTAAGTGAGAATCAGATAAATTAGCTAATCCTAATTGCAATAATGTGGAATACAATTACACTCATATTAAGAATATAATATTATCATTTGACTACTAATAACTCAGGGATGCAAATAGTAAGCGACTCTCCTCCCTCCACTCGTGAATCTCAATCTCAATATATGACACTCACGAGGGTGTTGCTCATCTCGAAACTCTACGAGTTGATATCTCAGGAGCTGACCGGCGCTAATTCTAAATATTAAATATCTCGAAATCCATTTTCAATTACTCTTATGGGTTTCCTACTTTGATGTTAGTCTAATAAATAATATAGATTAAACCCTTAAAGTAAGTTTTATAATGTAATTGCTTTAATAATTATTATTATTAGTTTTAATACAAATTGAGTCTATTCGAAAAACATATTGATTTAATAAAATACAAAATCTCTATCAAGCGATAGATGGAGTATTTAACAAATTGAGAATTATTTAGACCAATTCACACACTCTCTTTATTAGAAATTTCTTCTCAAACACTTATAGAGCGTGCTTAAAATTTTCAGAGATTATGAAGCGAGGAGACAAATTAAATCTTTCCTTATTTCTCCTCTCGTTCTTTTATACATAAGGATAATAGTTTAACCCTATTACTTATTTTTCTCGTTAATTGTCGTTAGATGTATAATGTGAACCTTTTATTGAAGACGATTGAGAGTAAGTAAATGATGACAGAATATTTTGTCTTCCGACTTCTGTTGATGCGGGATATTAGTTACGGACCATGATAAAAACTATGGCTACAGAATTGCTGCGGTATCCTCATGGAATGTATACGTTGACTCGTGGACAATCTCTGTGATCTAGTATAACCGTTCTTCATCTAGTTAGACATTTATTATATAATGAAAGGATATAGTCCTCAATTTTGTGATGAGTTGTAAGATGAACATCTCAAATATATTCAATCAAAAATAATTTTTCAATATATCATAAGAAAATAACTAGATTTACTCTCTCTCTGCACGAGATGGAGCGAAGTTCATTATTAATAACTTGGCAAATGAGATAATATTAGTGAAACGTAGTTGTTAATTTATCGTAATTTTCATTGCTTGATATGAGATGAGCATCTCTCTTAGAATTCTCTTGATATATTTATGTATTGGATATAATTCATCTATTATTTTAATGTATTCTTATTACCAAGAGCTTATAGTCTCCAATTTTGTTTTCGTTATATCTCAGTTAATGTTTTCTCGAGTCATTTTAAGTGTGATTTATTATCTTCTATAATAATTTCAAACTTCAATTTTTTCGTTCAAATATGTCAGTAGATATGTTTATTCTCGCTCCTGATTGTCTATTGTTATTGTTATTGTGTGAATTGTTCCTTATAAAATATAATTTATTACTTTACAGATTATTATATATATTATATATTATTAATCTATTTATGATAATATATATTTTTCATCGTTAACTTTTTTTTGATATTATACTCTACATTTGATTGCTTAGTACTTATTTTTATATAAAAAAAAAAATCGAGTTTGATGCGCAAATTAATTTGAAAAGGTTAGCACGTTATTGTGTTGTGTCGGTAGTGATTACGGCTAGTCCGGTGAATCACTTAGGGTTGATAGTCAGTATAGTATTATTTGATTTGTCTCCAAAGAGATAGTTTTAAAAGTTTAAGCTAGATGTCAAAGTAGCGAGGATAGACTACCGAGGAGTGAGCAGTTTATTTCACTTAATCTCAAATCAAGCTTGTGAATGTTATAATACGTTATAGATTTTTTATTACTACAAGTTTTAAGACACTTACCGCTAGTATGAGATCAAAGTATACCTAATAACAAGTAAAAGTCTGAAATCACGGTTGCTTAATTTATTCATACTACTACAATTTTTAGAATATTATATTTAGCTCATTTCTTTTAATAATATGACTATTAAAAAGTACTTTGTTGTTTAATAATTTTTGTGAATAAATAAAGTTTAGTATATATAAGTTCCACTTATATATACTTTCAGCATAACGTTAATAGTGATAAATCACAACGGTTTATTTCATATAATATAATTGAATCGCTATTCATGGTCATCAAGTCTGTACTCTGGTAAAACATAAAGAATCGACTACGTCAGATATCATATTACCTATGTATAAACTATGTTATAACTTACTGGAAAATGGATTACTAATCAATTAAATAAATACTTAAAATGATACCGACTTAAAATAATAATTACTAATTTAATAAATAAATATATACTATTAATATAATACATATAATAATAATAATTTCTCAATAAATCAATCAATAATATAAATTAATAATTATAAAATATAAGTATATAAATTATATAATTAATAATTATATTAATTAGTTAAATAATTATAATAATTGATAATAATTAATAATATTTTATTTAATTAATAATTGGATTAATTTATTATTATAATAAATAACTTTTAGGATAGGAGTGTTAGAGGTGTAGTTAGTATAATAATATGTAAGTAGTAGTATTTATATATTGTGGAAAGTAATATCCAGACATCTATATAATATAATTTAATATACTATATAATATAGCTCTATATATATATCTCTCAAATGTTCTTCTATATTTATCTCAACCAATTAGCTAAAAGGTTGTCTTTTAGTTTTATTATTTGACAAGTGCTTCCGCATGTAATAGCTTTTATTAATACGCTCGCAGGAGCTAATGTGATATAATTATTTTAATGCAAAAACTGCTCAAGAGAAGCGCCATGTGAAAATAGTAGAGGAGCAAGATAATATGTGTCACGTGAAGAAATATATATTAAATTAGGTACATGGAATTTTAAATTGGGGTATTTCCTAATGACTTATATATAATTATTATTAATATATTATGTATGTGATATAATATTAATATATATATTTCTATATAAATGATTTTAAAATGTATAATTGCTAGTAATTTATTATTATATATATTATATTATTTATTTCTTAATTTTTAATTTAATTATATAATGTATGTTATATTTATTATTATTATTATTTGTTATTATTTATTATTTTAATTTAATTTATATTATATTTATTATTTTTATTTATATTAATTATTAATTGTACATTTAGATTATATTATAATATATTATTGTTTATCATTTAATATAAGAACTTATTACAATAATTTATTAATAACTTCAGTTATTGCTCTATATTTATATAAGAGTATATATATTATAAATAGAGGTATAGTATATTATAAGTATATCATAAGTTTTTTCATATATATATATATCATCTCATATATATATACAGTAGTAAATTGGTTCAGGTTTTCATAGGGTGGACTCTCCATTTTAGACTAATAATAGTAGGTAAAGGGCCAACAATTAGCATGTAACTGACTATAGACAATATAATTTATATAGGCATATTATCTAATTTCAGACCCCAATCTCACCTCGAACACGCATCAGATAAAAATAAAAATTTTTTATTTTATATTATGTGATATATATTTGGTGTGTGTTGTGTGTGTGTGTGTGTGTGTGTGTGTGTGTGTGGTGTTTTTGTAGGGGAAATCATAAGGTGATTTTAGATGAGCATCGACTTTGCAATGTTGTTCGCCCTTCCGTGTGATGTGTTTTGTTTGTGTGTGTAATTTTTTTTTCTACTTGTGTGATTTTATATCAATCTATATAGAGACTTATTAAATGAAATTGTTGTAATCTCTCCAAAATAAATATTGAAGTTTACGGTGGTAAGATCTTAACAGAAATGCGAATTTGGTAACTCTGTTGTAATTATCCTATTCTCCATCGTGAGTAGTAGTTACTTATTATTATTATTATTATTATTATTATTTATTATTAATATTTATTATTCATCATACTTATATATCTAATGTGAATTATTTATTCTAAATATATACAAAGTATAATTATTTTTTACATTCATTTAGTTCATTTATTATAATTCTTTTTACCTTATAATATTATTATATACTTATTATAATTATCTTAATATATCGCTGTTGAATCTAATTTCAATTCTCAATTTTCTTTTATATCATTTTAGTGTGAAATAACCATCTACACTCTCGACACTCTCTTATGGATTACCACTTTGTTCCATGCTCCTTTTTGTTTCGCATTACCTCGTTTACATTGAATTTTACGTAATAGTAGAGTAAACTTATCTTGAGATGAAGAGATATTATTAGGAGATATTTTAAATAGTTTTACAACCAATAATTGATCACTAGTATAGATATAACAGGTATATTCTGAACTACTCTGCAAAATAGCCTAGTAGGTTTATTAATATACTTTATAGAATAAGTAGTTTGACTAGTAGGTCTATCCTGGAAAAAATTGTATAATATATATAGCTATAGTAATAATTTTTAGATAGTCCATCTAGACGAGGTATATATATATATGAGTGAGTCGAAAGATCACTAGTAGTAGATATATTATATATTTATATTCATTTCACCTTTTTTTCATATATTATATAATACTGGAAAAGTATAGAATTGTATGCTCATATAGAATGAGGGGATGTTACTGGAAAACCCATTACCCGAGGTAAAGAAGGTGGAGCACCCTAGGTATATAGTAGTATATATATATATATATATAACTATGTAGCCCCAAGCTTTAGGTAACATTTACAAATCAGGATGAATGGAATATTTGATTCACGAGTATCAGGATCAACCTCCTTATTTATTCTATGATATAAAGTGAGTAGGTGAGTGGAGTGATATATATATATATATATATATGGTATATAGGTATAATAGAGTATTTATATATCTTTATACTCTGAATTTTGAAGTAAATTTTACCTTGATAAAGCAAAATATCTGGGTACATAAATACTATTTAATAGACATGATATATAATAATATATAAATATACCTAATATATAGGTATATATATTATAACCCTATGATTAGATATATATATAGATATAGTATATATATACATATATTATATAGATATATATTTGATGAATCAATATAGATAAAATGATCAAAATTAAAATTGAAAGAAGAATATTAATAAACGTAATATATATGATATTGTGAGAATTGGTAGTCTACGATGGTATATATATTTTTAATTAGGGTAGAGTATAGGAATTATAGGAACATTCAACAAGAGACAAATTTTAATGTACATAAAAATACTCGTGTCGTGAGGTCCTTAAAAGAACTTGTAAAGAGATAATTAAGCATTTTTTGATTCACGATATATCCGATAACAAACTAAGAAAAGATTAAATAAGAATACGGAACATTTTGAGTTATTTGAAATAGAATGTGGCACTTATTTCGGGTATAAATGGTCAAAACTCATAAAATTTCATTTGATTTACTTATACGTTACCTGGTTGAGACCTGTCGTAAGGAGTTGACCGTTAAGAGACTTTCTCCACCTTCTCTTTGTTTGCGTTGCTGAACCGCTTTAAATTTCCATGATCTGGCTCCTCCCATGATTCTAACCAGGTATCCTTAAGATTATGCAAGGTGACTTTCATTCACCGATTATCATTGTACTGTGTCTTTCATCTCTATTCTGACATTCTTCTCCTATTGTGAGATTCCATACTGATGCCAGTGCTATTCCGAGATATTTTCTCTAGATAATTGCCTCTAGAGGACATACTGTAGAATCTACCATTCACCACACATGTCTGCACCAAGATCTATTTCTAGACAGTATTGGGAATAAGCATAATCTGGTCATCATAATTTCTGGACAATAGTGACTCTCCTCCAAATAGCATTCTATTTACAATGGCTAATTCCGCATGATAGAATGGAGCTGAGAAGTAAGTTCTTTAAACCTGTGTAAGGACTGAATGATCTCGGAGGAAATGCCACTTGACTCATCTTCAGGGGATATATTGAAAAAACTGGCAATAAAACATCCCTTAACAGGCAGAATAAAGAGTTATAGACATTTTATTAAAATTTGCCTCGAAATCCTAAACGGAATAAGGTAATTACATTTTCATTTTTTCAATATTTCCATAATTTCGTAATTTGATTAGTAAGGCAATAAAATTAAATTACATTTTTTAAAATGTCGAAGTCTAGTAGATTGAAGGTAGGAGAGGGTTAGTTAAAAGGGGGTATATGGGGCTTGTATTTTGAATATGTTAAGGAAGGTTTAATGAATAGATAGTAAATCGGAAGTGCAAGAGTAATGAGTAAATAATTATTAGAGAAATTTTCCAATTATTGGCAAGCAACAAAAATTGACGGTTTAAATATGAAAATTAAGCCAACAGTGTTACAAATTGGAATTTATTTTTATATATAATTAAGCATGTCATGCTTTATTAATATAGCAGTTTAAATATATATATTATATATATAGTATATAAAGTATATTTTATATATATGTATATTTATAGTGAAATATAATATATATA
>JABUQX010030130.1:0-25000 GCA_015478945.1 Trachelipus rathkii
TTTGTAATTATATTGTGTAGTTATTATAATATATTTATTATTTCATATACAATAATATGGTATATATAAGGGGTATACTACGGTATATCTGCTTATTAATAGCAATTGTACCATAGAGTGGATACGTAGATTTTACTTTTCATTTTCTATGTTTTAAATTGTGATAGAAAGGGAAAATAATAAGAAACAGAAAATGAAGGTGCAGGTTATATTGGAATAGCTCCTACAATCTTAGTCTCGGAAGGGCATCAAAAAAGTCTTCATTTTTGGCAGTAAGATATGTGGTCTTTCGAGCTAGTCCCAAATCTGCGTCGGCAGGGAAAACGAATACGAAAGGGTGTCAAACAGGTCAACATTTTTATAGAAAAATGTCTGGTCGACCATTTCCTGCAATTGAAATGTGTCGAGCGTTTGAACATTGTTAAAAGAGATGTTTGACGATTTAGACACTATACAAAAGTGTTTTTTTTGTTTTTGTGTGTTATATCTTGTTTATTCTATGTATTTTCTTAATGGCGGTGCGATCCTTAATTCCGTCGAGCTTTTGGTTAGTCCCGTGTTTTTGGTTATAGTATAAATCCTTTCAAAGTTCCCTCGAAAATTTTTCGTACAAGCAATAAAAATACTTAAAACTACCCTGTAGGGCTCGTATTTCATCGAGTTTGTCTTGCGATATCTTGTCCTCCAAAAGACGGTCTATGTTGAATTATAATTTATGTCAAATTTTAACACAAGGTAGATGATTAGTGTTTTGTCACTTTGTATCCAGTATACAGCAATTGGTTTAATATGCTGCCTTACATTTGCTATTACTAGTACAATGGTAAAAATAGGGTGGGCAGTCTTTGTTGTATGAGGTTAGCACCCATGAATTCACCATTACGAGGATTTGTATTTTGGTGCTAATATTTGAATTCTCTTTTTATTAGATCCAACTACCCTTGCTTGGATATACATGTCAAATTTATATATCGTAATATTCTAGATTCAAGGCGGGGTGCGAATTATTTTTTCTTTGGAATCCTTCCGTCTCTATATACTGCATTTAACATTAGCGGAGGGCATCTGTCACCACTACATAAGTTTTTACGACTTCGCCTGTGTGTGACAAGGGAATGGTGGGACAGTCCATCGGCTGGTTTTCCGTCTCAATCAGTTTTTTTAAATTCTGGGCAAACACGATTTATATGCGGGACCGATGATCGTTATAAAGCTGCAATATGAACAAACCGGGAACAAGTATATCAGAGAGAAGGCATAGAGTAAAGAATAGCTTTAAAATGGGTAAAGGTTATGAAATCAAGTTTTGTGTCAAATTTTAATCGAAGACTTTCAATATGTCTAGACGACGCAGCAAAAGAATCCAACGTAATGGTCGAAGGCTCCAAGAATATTGAGAAAAGTAAAGATTATATTATCAGCAGACTGTGGCATGTTTTAAAGCCACAATGGTGATTCGAGATAAGATTAGAAGAATTGATGTTTTCAATTCTCTTTGTTACGGATATATTCGAAACTTTGTAAATAGGGTGTGGGCTTAAGGGTTGAGAGGCACCCCTTGGGGGGCTAATTAATCCGCCTTTTCGGCATCAGGCTAAATGATTTGCCTGTTCGAGCAGAAAGGGAAGGTCAATAATGGAAAAGGCAAAGAGGCGAAATATTTTATTCTAAAGTCCAGGGGATGTCATAACTCTCGATGAGCTGAAACTTTCGAGAACCACACTAGATCTAAAATTTAAGGGATGAGATTAGGATCATAATCACGTACCATAAGCTTTCCTATTTTTTAACTCAGAGAGAGAGAGAGAGAGAGAGAAGAGAGCTGAGAGAGAGAGAGAGAGAGAGGGAGACGAGCGAGTAGAGGACGAGAGAGAGAGAGAGAGCAGAGCGAGAGAGAGAGAGAGCAGAGAAGAGAGAGAGAGAGCATGACGAGGATGAGAGAGAGTTTGGAGAGATAGAGAGAGCGGGGAGAGGTGAGAACAGAAAGGTTGAGATAGTGAGAGAAGATATGAGAAGGTGTAGATGAGAGAGGAGAGAGAGAGATCGAAACGAGAGAAAGGGTAGAGATCTCGAGTGTGTGTGTTAGAAGATAGGAGAGGTAGGAGAGAGAGAGAGAGAGAGAGAGAGAAGAGGAGCTGTAGCACGTAGGTGAGTAGGTATGTTGAACAGAGAGAGATACGTGCAGAATAATAAACGATTGAATTCAAGAATAGATTTAAAATGTCAGAACATAAATAAATTGGCAAGTGTGTAAGTAAGGGCCATGGCTCGTGAATAAAACCATGGCTCTTTGTATATCGTCCATGCAAAGCAAGAATTAGTAAGAGCGAAACGCTATTTGAGGTTCAAGTAGAAGGTGAAATCGGCACAGATTTGACCGTTGATGATATACTTAAGAGACATACTAGAAAGTCGAAAGAGCAAAGTCAGGCGCTTTCGGCTATGTTTTCGGACAAACTCGCAAACGCACCACATGCAGAGTTGACAGCGAAAGCATTAGTTTCATTATATCGATATTAAGTTTATGACATCGCTCTAGCAGAATGATTATTACACAATTCGGCTGTGCATGAAGTAAATAGTTAAGTAGCAATTGACTTTGTTGTGTGTATGTATGGTAGGAGAGATAAAGCGGTACGGTCTAAGGCCCGGATGTATCAGTCGCGAAGGCATGTTGTGTCAGCGCATTCGCAGAGTAGTCATTTCGAGAACACATGTGGAGTTAAACCTAGGTTTATTGAGTTTATCGCGATTGATAGGGAAATAATATGGAATGGACGCTCTATGCCAGAGAACATGAACTCTTGAAATATAGGATTTATGAGCGGTGCTCATGCACACATGAGGAGAAATATACTCCCACTGTAAGTAGCAGTCATTTCTGACTAGGTAGTCCACAGCTCTAAAACCGCTAAACCATGTCCAACAATAATCACTTGTACCTCTATCTCTCGTTCGATCGGCCACACTACTCAGTGTAACGTTTTCAATAAAGAATGGAAGACTCTGCATATAGAAACAAAACACTATTCATATAAGGAACAGTATTGAAGGCCTGAATAGAGATAACATGAAAGCTTTACAGGCGTTTTCCCTTCAATTGGGCATTTAAGAGACACATAAAATTGTATATCGCACTTTATTCATACAGTAGCAACACACCGATCTGAGCATAGTGAGTGTAACGCAATGTTAGTTAGATATTTATACAAGAGTAGTTAAACTGGACAAGTACGGTATAGACTTCTGGATATATAGCCAGATACGCATCTTCTACTGTCTGAAGACTTGAAGAGAGCAATCAAGCCAGCGAGATAAAGACAAAGGTGTACATCAGTATTGAACCTCCACTACAGTATAGGCACTAGGTTTAACAGAATAAGAACCTTCTGTGTATGGCTCCTCATATATATAGTGAGAGACAGAATCTAGGGTGTGGGCATGCGAGCTGCAAAAGAGATAGCGATGACGAGGCATCATAAACACTCGACGCACATGCCACACACTCGCGTCTAATGACGAATTTTGGGATGGATGGCGTCAGGGGAGAATGCGCTGGAGGCGAGTGTCCACACCTGGTGCATGTATAGAGAGAATTAAAGGCAGCACCTTGCGCTCGGAGTGCGTTGCTCGAACAAGGTATGGAATCGGACGCACAAATAGAGAGTGGATGACTTCTGCGAAGAAGGTGAATAGAAGAGAGATGT
The DNA here is from genome assembly GCA_015478945.1 of Trachelipus rathkii. Taxonomy (NCBI): domain Eukaryota; kingdom Metazoa; phylum Arthropoda; class Malacostraca; order Isopoda; family Trachelipodidae; genus Trachelipus; species Trachelipus rathkii. Next base: position 3,708 of record JABUQX010030130.1, read on the forward strand.
AACGCGTACTATTGTAGGTTGGAATTACTATCTCATCAATAACTCATACAGTATTGGATCAAGTGTTTAAGAAAGTCATTTAGTTTATAAGTATTATGCAGATGATCACCATTATATAGATTCGCTTAGAGGCAACACTAGAATGGTGGCTGCCATTCACGAGGTGTCACTAGGTATATATGGGAGGAGTATGACAAAACGATCGTTCGATCGTCTGAGCGTTGCTGCCGCAACAAGACGGTATTGTAGATACAGTGGAGATGGTCAGCTTTGGTAGTATGAAGAAGATAACGTATATTTGAGAGGAGAGTTAAGACGCTACATACGGAGTACGCATGAGACTGTATGACGCACTCTCACAGAGATTGGGTAGGTATAGGAAATAACGCGCTTCTGCTCGCTCAGAGAATATTGCCGAAGATACCGCTGAGTTCATAGTATAAGTATACACAACCTCACTCAGAGGTGTATGTGTATTAGAGTGAGAGATACGCACTATGGAGGTGCACAGAGAGCTCAGTTCAATGATAATTAGGGACGGAGGCAATTGTATAGACTAATAGATATTAAGTAACTGAAAGTACCCTTTTCATAACACCAGGTGTCAATTTCGTGACCACGAAAACCCCACCACCGAAAGCAATCAACTCCCTAAGTGATTTTGGAGAGGGGTGTTTGAGGGGCTATTATTGGAATCTGCACCTTTTGGCTTCTTCGCGGCTGTTTATACTTGGGCTATATTATTAAGTAATTTTTGATAAAAAGCGAATACTACGTCGCACTGTCGCACACTAAGATGTGTGTTGTTATATTGATTACTCTTGAGAAAGAATTGAACCCGTTTATCTAAACACAGAGTTGTGGTAGATAGGGAGGAATGTTGATTCTTACAGTTCACTTATTTCTAACAGAGTGAGACAAGAAGTAGACTATCAAATTTTCATGGAAATCATACAATACGCGGAACTTGCAAGTATAATTATTACTTACATAATAGTTATTTTTCGAAAAGTAATTTCATTGGCTCCAAATTAAAAAGTGCATTCCAAATGGCCTGAAAGGAAAGACATTCTAAAAGACAATTTCTATGGATATTTCCCTCTCAAAATAATAAATTAATTTAATAAAAAATGGAGGCATCACCTGTTTCTAAAAGAAGTTTTATTTAGGACAAGAAACCTAAATCCAAAAAGGAACGAAAGCAAATTCATAAATGAATATTTATAAACCTAACTTTTAAAAAGGAAAACTATGGTTAATGCAATAAAACAAACATCAACCAATATAAACCTTCCTTTACACTCTTACAATTAAAGCTTGAATAAATCATGGAGTAAAAGAAATTTTAAAAAATTTATCCTCGAAAATGAATAAAAAATAAAATAAAAAATAAGAATTAAACCATGTGAAGTTGGTCCACCAGTCACGATGCATATTAAAATATTATATATAATAAATCATATAGAATATTGAAGACTATAATTTTATATATATATATTATATAATTAATTAATATATATATATATTATATTATATATATATATTCTATAAATATCTAACTGTTAAGGGAAACGTAGACACCAAGATGGAGCATTTCAATAATGCTCGATTCAACAGGCATGACTACTAACATTATGCATCAACAATTTGAGGGATTTTAAGTGTAGTCTAAAGGAAGTGCATGTAAAACTAGAAAAAGGAAGTGGTATCAACTTGTCAGATCATAGTGCTATATAAACAGCGGCTAATGTTTGTTGTCATAAATCTGAACAGAATAAAGATAAACTCAGAAACTGACAGAGTCACACGAGCTATTCTCAAAAGCGGAGGTAGTCAGACGAAGAGCACGATTAGGAGTTTTGTGCGGGAGAGATATAGAGTTGAGATAAGGTGACATAGTTGAATAGTATTAGTTCTGACAGATTGTGTTAGGGGAAGAGTTGGAAATAGGCAAATATGGACACCTTGACTTCACTTCTTTTCATAATATTGTAAGCTAGGGATGAGCTGGACTTACACTCGGCATAGTGATGCATAATCTGCATTTAAAGTGGAAGTGATTATAAGAAAGCAAGTCGGTTTGAGGAAGAAGTTCTGAAAGCTCCTTAGAAAACGCCTGATACGTTTGCAAACTTTGTTGAGGAAGATGAGAGAAACTTTAATAGAATAGTCTATATTCGAAGTAAGATTTAGCAAAATAAGAAAGGAAACACAAAGAATGTTTAGAACATAGCAAGGATTGATATTTGTGTTTTGAAGGAGCTGAGATTTTAAAGCATTTGAAAATACCATGTTTTCCTTGCCACAGTTAGTAACATGAGAAAAATCAATATATCGGTTTGGCTGTGAAGGAGACTTTTTGAAATTAAAACTTTTGTCCATCGACTAGAGTGGACAGGTGGGAGTCTGAGATCAGACAAATAGAAAGGCTAGACTTTTAGGATTAAGAGAAAGCAGAGCAAAGTAAACTTTCAGTCTTGAAGGAATACATTAAATGTTGAATAACGGCCGTTTTTTATCTGATACTAAATCTGAGAAAGTGTTACAGATAGGGAAATGGAAAGTGGTAACCAAAGATTTGTGCCAGACCCTACCAAAATCATATGATATGCGCAGTACTACAGCCAAAGATTCACCAGAGTTCCGAAGAGAAGAATGCCAAGAATTACAAAGACAAGAGAGAAACTCACCAACCGAAAGTTCCTTACATAATATATCATACTGGAGAACTCACATAGATTTGTATAATGTTGATATTTTCAAGTTTTTTCGAAAATTTTGTCAACTTTTATTTTCTGTTCAAATGAAAGATTGATCATTAAACTATTAAAATTAAATTGATGTTTGAACTTTCAGGTTACTTTAACATCTTTCGTTTATCTTTGAGTACTATTGGTAGTGAATTTTAGAATATTACTCTCTACATTGTATGATTTGAGTATTTTTAACGTACTACCAATATGACTTATGGGTTTCAATCTTTTAATATTTTGGTAAATATTTTGCTTTTCCTACTGGGATATCGAAGCACTTTAAATAAATTTCGAATTGAACTCCATAAAGCCAAAGATATATTAGTCTGATTCTAATAAATATCATTCGATATGCTTATATTATTGCTGTCAATGAAATTTATCGTTCAACATATGAAGAGGCACTATTTGCGTATATATGGAATCGTATATATAAAGTTATGAGGTATGACACTAAGGGATTATTATTTTTTAGCTTTTTAGATTTATTGAAGAGTTTGAACCATTGTCGTAATATTTCACTTTGACACACCCTGTATATATTCTTCATATTTAGATCACAATAAGAAAATCGTTCTTTTGCAATTTTCCTTTTTGGCTAGAGAATATAATTTCCAATCTTTTTCCTAAATTCTTTAAAAAATTATTTATTTGCTAGTACAAGAAAACTCGCTAAACCGAAAACAAATTCTAAGAGAAATTGGATACCAATACATTACTGAAGATTTCATCAAAGTCAATTTTTTTAATGTTAAATAACTTTATAAAAATATATATTATTAGGACAGAAGTTGTTTGAAATATTAAAGAGGAACTTGAGATATGAATATTTTTATATTTTATTAATATTAAAAAAAATCATATTTTTCGTTTCAGATTTTACGCGTGTGATGGGGATATTTTAACTTATTCTTGTCCAGGAATATTATGATTTAATCAAGACAATTGCCAGTGTAATAAGGAAAACTATATATATATATACTATTATATATTATATATAATATATTATATATATATATATATTAGTATATATATATAATATATATATATTAATATAGTAATATATATATTATAATTATTATATATATATATATATATGCTAATGCATTCTAAATAATCTCGAATCTAATTTTTATCACTCTCACCACCTGCATCCTCCCTCTCCACTACAAATAATATATATATATATTATACATGGGCGTAGGCAGGATGAAATCTAAGGGGGGGCCAGATTTTTTTTTTTAATTCGAATTTCACAAGGAAGGTAATAATATATATATTATTATAATAAATACTATAATATATAATATATATATTATATATAGTATATATATATATATATATATATATATATATATATATATTATCTATATATTTATATTATATATGTAGAAACATAAATGCTGTGCAATGATCAAATTTAACCCATTTAACGATCCTTCAGAAATGGGTTGACCTTAGGGCCAAGTTTTTAATCTTTCTTAAAGTGATGATGATCTTTCCAATTGTGCAAGTCGTTGGTGGAGCGTTAGAAGAATTTAACTGATTGTAACATAACCGGGAAAAATGGGCAATGTTTTAGATCTCAGTTACTATAGCACACATTTTTCGTCTATATATCTAACCCTTTGGTTCCCATCTGCTTCTTCCATAAGTTGAACCAATGATTCTTGCTTCACCTTTTCCAGTTCTCATATTGTATATAGGTTTGAAGTGATTCAAATTTTTTCTGTTTTATTCCGCATATGGTTACATTTTTATTTTAGAGTGGTGTAAAATACGATAAATGTTGGTGTATTCTGTTGGTCGCCGAATCTGATATGCAGAGACGAAATCAGTGAATCTAGGTATGGTATAAATAGAGAAACTCTGAAATAATCCTCCACAGAACTACATGAAAAGTTAGGTCTTTGCATTTGTTTGGACCACACTATACGCGGCATTGAGAATTCTATATAAAAAAATTTCTGTAAGTTCCTTAACACTGGTAAAAAGTTCCTTGAAAACAGACGCGACATGTTTTTCGTCTCTATTGTTTTTTACTATTTCTAACACCTTTTCAACGTGACTGTGAACCTCTTCCAGATTGATAGTTTTAGTTTGAAGAATGTTCGTGACAGGCTCAAAGTAAGAGGAATACTTGGCCATGATAACTAAGCAAATAATGAATTTAGGAGTTTCTTTTGCTGACGAAAGTTGAAATGCTGCTGTTCCTGTGGCCTTAGTTACTTCTGAATCTGATGACAAATGTGAATGAAATTTTCAAAAAAAATTCTGATGGACTTGTATTTTGAGGACCATCTTGTTTCGCATAGCATTGGTATATTCATTATCAGTTTCCTACGCAATGGACTTTCACGAAAAAATCTTATAACTTCTTTCACTGTGCCCATAGTATTTCGAAATTCGGGAACAAGATTCAAGTCATTAACAACTAAATTTAAGCGATGAGAAGCACAGTGGAAAAATTTGGCCTTGGGATATTAATTTCTTATTCATTTTAATCAAACAAAAATACCTCCATTTTCTTTCCATCCTGGTTGCATTTCCATCCAAGAATCAAGTCAACGCTTATCAAATTTAAATTGTAAGCTTCTCTGGTAGTTCATAAAATGATTTTGCTATATGTTCAGTGTTTAATTTTTGTCAACGGAGTAACCTAAAATTATCTCCTAACTTTCAACTCTTATCATAACTGAAATGTACGCCATATTGACAGCTGCTCCACTCCAGAAATGTCTGCTGTTTCATCCGCTAAAAGTGAAAGTATTCACTATCGTTCACTTCCACAATGTTTTTACAAATTAGGTCCCCGCATATGGATATGAGCTCATTCTGGACAATATGTGATGTGTATTTTTGATTTACCACCACTTTGAATTGTAAATGCTCAGTAAGCAAGCTATCACCAGCTTTTAGGCTCTGAATTTTAACCAAATCGAAAATTACCGTAATCTGCAGTACTGCCCTGAACAGCTGATCATGGGCTTCCACAGAAGATCAAAGTTGAAATTTTTGGCAACAACTATTTTTTTCGATATTTAAATGTTCAGCATTATTTAATTGTTCAAAACCTTAAACGCTTATTTAAAATTATTTGTTCAGAATTTCCTCCCTGCTACAGCACTCTATGCATGAGAATTAACATGGTTCCTTGCATGTGAGTAAAGGTCTTTATATTTTAAGATTGGTCTGACAATAAATGAACCCAAAAACCTCTTTTGACGCAAGGCCTAAATAACACGCATAATTTATATGTGGGTCTGCTTTGTTTGTGTGTAGAAGTATAGCTAACAGGCGTGAATTGTTGGAGTTGGAGAGTCTAGATAGTTATAGGCACGCTGTGAGATATAGATAGAGGGAGGATAGTTAGCTCTGAGGATGACTAGTAGCTGCTCCATTGCCATGTATTTGTTACATAAATCAAATTTTTAGATTGTCCAGTATCTATTTTGCGTATGTATTTCGCAATATCCTTACAACGATTTTTCAACAGTTTGGTTTACGGCAGATGCGGAAAGCCTCATTCTATGATTTAAGGTGCCGACAATACTGCGGACGGCATTAGCACTGTCATTTGCATTAACACTAAAATATGAACCAGTACCATCATTCAATGTGTCCGTGGTTTGTTCAGTTAAAGAGTAATTATAATTATCACTAAGGCGAGGTCTCTTAATTACAAATTTATCCATTGTGATAATTTAAAATAATTTTTTTCCTTTTTATATTTAATAGCAATCTTAATATATTATATATATAATATATATATATATATATATATATTAATTATATATATATATATATATATATATTATATATATATTATATATATATATAATATATCTGTATATAATACACTATACTATTATATATATATAGTAGTGACAGTGCTATATTGAAGGGGACTGGAAATCTGGAAATCCTGGAATCCTGGAAGGATTCCAGGATTCTTGAAAGTGGTTTCCAGTTTCCAGGAACTGGAAACTGGAAAGTACTGATTGAAATTTAGTAATTCCAGTATTTTCTGGAATGGTATGTTTTTCCAAAATAGAGGAAATGTATCCTAAAACTGGAATATATATATATATATATATATATATATATATATATATATATATATATATATATATATATATTAATATATATATATATATAATATGTACATGCTTAGAGAATATGTACATGCAGAGAATATGTAACATTGCTTAGAGAATCCGTTCATGCAAGAGAGAATACACGCACACTCACACGCACACGCCCCCCCACCCCTCAACCCCTCCTACTATTATATATGATAATATAATATATATATATATAGGTATATATATATATATATATAATTAATATATATAATATATAATATAATATATATATATATATATATACACGTATCGTACGTACGTACAAGTAAGGAAAGATACAAGCGTGCGCGCGCATACATGCAAATTATTTTTTCGCGTCGGCCCGCCCCTCGCGAGAGGTCGCTGAAGCTGCACCACGTCTTCCCCGTTCAATCGCTCGCCATCAACTGATTTTAAAAATAAAATGAGGGGAAAATGGAGGGGAGAGAAGGAGAGAGGGGAAGAGAAGGGGATTGAACCAGAGAAAGGAAATCTAATTATAGCTTAAGCCTAAAGGTGTAATGTATCAGCTGTCAATTATAACGCTAAGAACAAATGGCCTGGGAATCCATGAGGGGAGAGAAAAAATCTCACTTCAACTTGACAGGTTTAAAAAATTTATGACGTAAAATAACAATGCGTGGGAAGATTTTGATAAATTATTGCTGAAGTACAAAGGAATTGACAAAGAAACTAATACATTTTGTTTAAAATAATTACTTTTAGGTGTCAAGTGTAATTTATGATGCGTTGAACAAAGCTTTTTTCAGTTACAACACATGTGAACTAAGCTATTCACAAAGAAGGAAGAAAGGATTTTATTTCAACTTTGTTTAAAACTAATTAGGTTTTAAAACGATCAAAGGGAAATTTATAACGTTAAAGAACAAAGAATTTTTACAGTTACAACACATGTGACCCTATACACACAAACAAAGAAACATTTTCTATTTTATAATTAATTATTATTATTAATTTATTATTATTATTTTACTATTATTAAAAATATTCAAAAAAAAAAAAAAGGGTAAGGAAAAGCAATTAGTTTTTTTTTTTTCTCAAATTTTTTTTCTTTTTTTTTCATTTATTAAATAAAAATACATTTATTTGTACAAATACACATTTACATATATATACGTTTTGATTTAATATATATATATAATATATATATATATAATTATAGATATAATATATATATATATATTATATATTATTAATTATTATAGGAAAAGTTAACATAGAGGTTCGAGAGGACCTCTGTATCCAAAAGGTATAGTGAGCAGTGTTTATAATAAGAGCCCTCTTTGTTGAAGTCATTCTCAGTTTCTTTGTTCCTTTTCTGATTGATACCTCGCCCTTCTTAGTAGCCCTAAAAATCATTGAAGGAGTATTAACTTCTCTATATCGTCCGTTTGTATTCACATACGGTTTATCTGAATCATCTAGATTGAAAACCGTATTATGAAGAGTGGGAGCTCCTTCCTTTTCTCTCATTTGTTTAATAGCAATTGCTGTTAGATCCTTATCTTTTATCGCGTTGTAATACTCTTCAGCACCCATAAGCCATTCCCTCACTTCGTTTTCAGCATCTGTATCGACTTTATCTAACACTATTTTCAGCATACCGTCAAAATTGATAATATCACTACTCAATTTACTCAATGTTAATCCCTTAGCTTTCAGAATATGATCAATGGTACCATCAGGTTTTATAAGCCTAACAGCGTAAGATTTAGGTCCAGTGCAAACAAAGCTGTCAGCTGAAATACCTGCACCGATTTCATCTGTCAAATCACCTAGAAACCTACCTGTTTCGGGTACGAGCTCATCTTTTTTAGCTACAAAGATGCAAGAATCTGTATCGCAGTATAATACCCTTTGACCAAGTTTTTCCATGAGTCTGTATAGTTTGACTCTTGCGTGGGCTGTAGTGAACGCAGCGATAGCTAGATTTGTAGACTTTGCAGTGTTATACGCGTAAGCAGTGTATCGGACAGAAACTATATGTTTTTGTCCAGCAACCACTACATTTTCAATTTCCAAATCGGCTTGCTTTGCCAATGCCCAGACCTCTGCGTCACTGTGACAAATGATGTCTTCTGTAGCAGGTGCGCGTTCCGCCATTTTTCCCCAAAGAGAATTAAGACATAACTTTGCAATGAAACGGAGACCAGGGTTGCTCTTGATATTAGCCTTATCTAGTTTAATGCCTTCAATTCTTTCAAAAGCCTCGATGAAAATGTCAAGTTCAGGATCTGTGAGACCGGTGATACCTTCAGGGTACCCTGAAGCCTCAGTTTTCCATTTGAGGAAGGCTTTCACGTAGTCTGTGAACAAACCGATCATAGGTGTGAATTTCCAAATTTCAAAGATCTTGGTAATCTTGTAGCCCTTTTCAACAGCCAATTTTAGTTCGGGTGTTGTGTAAACACCCTTAATCTCGCGTTGACTATCAGTGTGAGTGCACAATCCCTCGTATCCTTCTTTAGCGCACGTTCGACATAGGGTAAATATTAGTCTTTCTTTATACCTCCCTGGTAGAACAGGAATGTATAAGTTTTGAGGAGGTAAAACGCTAACGTAAGCTACCCCGAAATATTTCTCGTGCATGTTCGCTATGTATTCAGGAATGCTAGGGATGTCACTGCCAACAAGTTTCTTCGGGATGCCTGTAGGGAACTCTTGAGATTTTTGTACCCAAGGGTACAACGATGTGAAATCTAAGTAACAAATTTTATTAGCACCGTCTGTGGGAGGGAAGTAATATACAAATGGTTCCGTACGACCTCCGTACAATGCGTCACCAATAATAAGTCTATTATTGGCGACATCGTTGCCTATTCTATTAACATACGGTCTCAGAAGTTCCGTATCCTCCTCCTCTTCGTCAGGGTCAGCGTTGAGTATACTCACCAAGCACTCATCTTTCATTTTTTTCCATTCGCATTCCCACACCCTCACAACTTCAAAGCCGGCTCTTTTGTATGCTTCTTCCTGCATCATGGTTATTCTATACCTGTCGAGACTGGAGACACCTCTATGTTCAAGCTTGCCATCCTCGCAACTCTGATGCCCATGCCAGATACATCCATGGAACAAGTACGCTATGCGTTTCTTTTCCACGGGTCTAGCACCGGGTGCAGACGCAGCCTTATCTTATCCATAGCCTTCCATCTCTGTTCATTCCTGGGTTTCAGCTGGTTGTCTACTTTGAAAGCTGTCTGAGGGCTAAAAGGCATTCTCCGTCAAATAGGTGTATAATCACAACAGGACCTTCAGTGTAACCGTTCTGGATTAGTGTTTATTCTTAAGTTATAACCTCGCTTCGCCGCATTCCGGGCATGGGTTTCCTTTGGCCTGTATACTTCTCCAATGAATGCTTATCCATACCGAATCCCTTCATAACGAATAGATTTTTCTCTTCCGTGTCGACTAATATGTAGTGCAACAGTAATCATCTTCATATAACCTGAGTTTTCACGACTTAAAACATAATGAAGCATGGTACAACATTCTGTTAAACAATCAATTGGAACATATCAATGACATATCTTTTCGGAATTTTTTCAAAACTTGTCGTCCAAATGTCAACATCCGCACACTAGAAGAGCTTCAGCCTTTTATGTCCAGAAGTGCTCGATGTCCGCTCTTGTTCTCGAACGAGCTATATGATTCGCTCGGGTAAATTCTCGTTTCTCTGACTCTTCCATGCGGTCAGTTTCAAATAATTCTCTAGCAGGTATCTGACCAACATAATTTACATTATCCAGAGTAAGAAATCTGTAAGGGAAGAACCCTTTAGCTACATCACCTTTAAGCCCCATGCATTTTGGTAGCTTCTTCAACGCACAGGGCATGTATAAGAGAGTGTCTTTAAATGTTATATTATGCTGAGCTGTCATAGTGATGATCTTTGTTCCACGTTTTACAGGGTTACTGGAAATAACACTAGCACCCGGTCTTGCTAATAATTTACTGAACACAAACTGAGTGTCGAATTTCCCTCCATTATGAGCTGCTACTATTATTTCGTCTTTCTGATGTTTTTTGGAAAAACTGAATAAATAATTTATGAATTTATCGACTGGACACTTGTCTGTATCATTTTCAGCATTCAAATCCAAATGGAAGATTTCCTTTCGTTTAGTTCCACATTTCTCGCACTGTTCATTTCTTAATTCTTTACCGCTGCACTTATAACAAACCAGCATACTCACTCACAAGTAAGTACGGTACCATGTCAACAACTGATTTACCGTCACCTTTATCAGTCTCGTTGTGGTTATACGTTTCCACATCGTAATAAAATGTGTAAACATTTTTCTTTTCCTGCCAGTCCTTTTCTTTCTTTTTCAATGTTTTCATGAAACATTTATGAGCCCCTTTATCAGGGTTATACCTCTCTTCGCAAACGAGACAATGTATATTCACACAGTCATGTTGAATCTGTCCTTTATTATCAGCAATTTTCGTTGTATCACACAGCTCACAAATTTTTATTTTCTTACATACCCATTTCTTGTTTTTTCTATGGTTCTTAAGACATTCTTCATTATAAAAGTGACGATTACATTCAGGGCAATACTTTAAAGGAATATTATTATCTTCAACCCTTCCCCCGCATTCATATGTGAGACACTGTTTACATTTATAATATTCACATTCCTGGTTTAGATGCAAAGCCATATTTGTTACAAAACTGTAACATTGTCTACAAAAAATTTCACCCTTTATATTCTTAGGATTCACACTACCTATTGTTAATTTGATTTTATCGTTGGGGAGAGGGTAATAATAATGAGTATTGACGGCATCCCATCCTATTATATACAAATCTTTATCTCTATCATTTTCTCTTGGTTTATAAACCACATGCAACTTTTCATCTTTATCGTTTCTGTAGACAAATATCCTACATTTTAAGACCCGTTCTATTATAGCAAATTTATCGACAGTCAAAGGGTCCGCGTAATTTAACTTGCACTGATCGGCTATTTTCTGAGCCAATTTTACTATAGTATCAGTGTCAACATTACATATCTTTTTTTTTCGGTAACAACTTTTACATGCAGCTATAGCTTTAAATCCACAACCAACTGCATCAATCCTCCTATCATAAGTACCTGCGCATAAATGACGTTTGATAAGATCAGGGTGGATAAAATTAACTTGATCAGGTATTATGGGGCCACTCCCTTCAGGGTTATGCAATACCTGGACTTCAACGATGAAATCGCTGAACGTTGCTTTATCTCCAGACTGAAAAGCCCTCTCCAGACGGGTACACAGGGTTGATACCAAATCATCATTATCTTTTACATCTTTATGGGCAAGGTTGACGTGGAATTCGTTGCGAGCACCATCATTGAAAGTAAACCAAAATCTTGCTTTGTATTCTCCATAGTTCACCTCCTTTTTTAAATGTTCAACAATAGCCCGAATAACCCTTCTGAAAGCATCCTCAATATCAAGACCTCGGTTGAATACATTTTCTTCATTAACCCTGATTCTGTACCGATGAGTGTCAATGACTCCTGAATTTCTGGAGACTGCAGTCGTTGTAATTTCTAATAATTCAGCTGTAAAATCTTCATCATCGTCATCATCATCATCATCATCATCATCACGTTTTCTTTTGTTATTATTCTGTAAAGAGAAGTGCTAACATAAGACCTATCTTAACCTAACTTAACTGATTCTATCATTTTCTTATTGTTTTAAATAATTACAGTTACAAGATTATCCTAAACTTTTACTTTAATTAATATTTCATTCAAACAGTATGTATTTAAAAGAATTTCGTAAATTACACTTACCCATCATGCTGGGCCCATTCAAAGGATGCAACATCCATAGGTTGTTTCTTCTCTGTGTTTCGTTCACCGCGACCGCGTTCTGCACCGGCACGTTGACCATGTAACTCTTTCTTAGCACACGATTTTGAGACCACGTTTAGCTTGTAACTAATTTTACGATCTTTCACGGGGCGGTTCAGCGTCCCTTCTTGGGTTTTCACCCATTAATTATAGATTGCAGGATGGTGTTGTTTGTCTGTTGTTGTTGTTTGTTTGTGTTGTTGAACCCTCCCCACACCCTCACTCCACTCTGTTAAACCACTAGCTCCGGAGATATGCAGAATGGGCGAAACTGTATAATAAAATTACAAAATAAATTGAATATGTTTTCATGTTTTCAAAATAGATGAAACACTTACAACAGAAGTAAATTTATAAAGAAACAAAATTTTAAGACAAAAAAAATTTTTAAGAAAAACAAATTTTTAAGAAAAAGTTTTTTAGAAAACAAATTTTTAAGAAAAAATTTTTAAGAAAAACAATTTTTTAAGAAAAACAAATTTTTAAGAAAAAAATTATTTAAGAAAAGTTAATTATTAAAAGTTTTCAGAAGAATATGGTGATATGTTTAAAATAAAAATAAATATTTTTTTTGAAATAAAATTAACTTAAAGACTTACAGCAAACAATTTCATGAGGTTGTGCATTTTTCCTGCATTGAATATATTCAACTGCGACATTCTGAAGATTCTCAGCAGGTATCACGAAAACAAGAACTGCAATAAAAATATTATTATTATTATTATTCATTATTATTAAAAATATTATAATTACTTATCATTTTCTTCAGCTTTATTATTTTGGTATCATCATTCACACAACGGAAAACACACCTAGAGTAACTATCGCTAAGATGCAGACTCCACGACAGACTGAATATAACTAACAGCTATCGCCCGAGCATAAGTTATATATACCGTTTCCACCCTCACCCCCCTCCCCAAACATTACGAAATCCCTATAACTCCACCCTCTTTCAGAAATTTTCATACCTAAACATGAAACAATATCCCTTCCCGCCATTTTGTGTCTTTATGCTTTATATATATAAAGTTCAAATAAATAGTATTATTAACAGTTTTGAATAAGCATTGGTATGATGAACACCTTAGAAAAATTCGTGTTTAGATCCCCCTGTACATCTCTCGTATGTGGTCCAACGGGATCGGGTAAGACCTACGCTTTGCTAAAGTTCCTAAAACACCCTGTTCTATTCGAACAACTCCCCGTGAAAATAATCTGGTGTTACAGCATCTATCAATCTATTTTTAACGAATATAAAGATGTGATTCAATTTCATGAAGGTATATACGATGTAAAGTCTTTGGAAAATATACAGGGTCACAAAATTATTATCCTTGACGATTTGATGCATAAATTGAACGAGGATATAGCTGAAACTTTCACAGTCTACTCTCATCATTTAAATGTTACAGTGTTTTTTATAACACAAAATATCTTTCATCAGAATAAGTATATGAGAGATGTATCTTTAAATACACAATACCTAATTTTGTTCGGACAAAGAAGAGACGTGAGTCAGATCAATGTATTAGCAACTCAAATGTTTCCTATGCAAAGAAAAGAGTTTCTAAAGGTATATAAAGAAGTTACATCCATCCCGCACGGTTATTTACTGTGTGATCTTCATCCTAAGAACACGTACAGGGTACTGCTACGCACAAACATCTTACCTAACGAAACTGAAATTGTCTACATCCCTGAATAACAATGAGCAAGCTGATTGAAAAATATTTACCAGTTATAAAAAACTACAAGAAACTAAGTAAAGCTGAAAAACGTAAACATCTAAAATGTACATCATTTACCCGACTCGTATGTGAAATTTGTCTTAACCTTATAAAAGGAAATGTTCCAATAAAAGAGCCTCAGAAACAAAAGTTACGTCGACATAGCAACATCGTTAGAAAACTTACGCGTAAAATTAAAAAGAAGAACTTTTTTAAGAAAAAGAAACTGATACAGACAGGAGGAGCCTTCCTCCCTCTATTATTTTCCATTGTAACACCCTTTTTAACTAAATTACTAACTGGTCAAAACTAATAATAATAATAATAATAATAATAATAATAATAATAATAATGAAGAAAGTAGTGGTTATGCCTTTTTCAGATTACGAAAAAATAAATAATAACAGTATTACTATGCAACAGCAACAACAACAGCAACAACAACAACAACAACAGACTCAACCTACTACGTTATATGAACCTAAATTGGAACAAATGTCTAGTATCGAAAACGAGCTTACCCAAATTTTAAATTCACATATGAACATTCACGATAAAAGAATAAAGTATCAGGAGATATTACAAAAGTTAATAGATTTGAAAGAAAAATATACCAACTATAATGCCTCAAGATCTGTAAATGAAACTGAAGAAGAAGAAGAAGTTGAAACTATTAAAGATTTTAAATCTATTTTAGAAAGCAGTCTTCCAACCAGTGTAAAAAATAAAGGAATAGCTTTATATAACACATTGAAAGGTCAAATTAATTGGGATTCCGATGGTCAGATTGTAATAAATGGAGATCCCATTATAGGTTCAAATATCGTAGACCTAGTTTCTGATCTTGTACGTAATTGGCGAAGGAAACCTATCACAGGATGGCCTATAATAAAGCAAAAATTAAGAACAATTAATTTTCCTAAGAGTTTGATATTAAATTTGGAACGTTTAGCAGATGTGGAAAACGTGTACTCTACGCCTAGAGCTATGGCTTCGAGCTCTTCAGCTGTAATGACGTCATACCCCTCTCCTTTAGGCCTAATGAAAAAACGACCACGAAAGAATCCTTATCCTGCAGCAAAAAAATTAAGAAAAAAGGCAGGCTTGGGTAGAGAATGGTTAAAAATGTAACCTGAGATGCTATAAAACAGGTGTTCATTAACTATTAGGCTTATTAGTTAGGGTAACTGTTAGGTTTAAAATTACAAATAGCATTCCTGAAAGCCTTTGTATAAACATGAAAGTAACCCTAAAGTGCAGGTGTTCATTAATGGTTAGGGTTATCCATTAGGCTTACTGTTAGGCCTAAATTACGTATAGCATTCATGAAAGCCTTTGTAATAAACATTGAACTACCTAAAGTGGCAGGTGTTTCATTTTGGTTAGGGTTTTATTCATTGCTACTGTTAGGGCTAAATTACGAATAGCATTCCTGAAAGCCTTGTATAAACATGAAAGTAACCCCAAAGTGCAGGTGTTCTTATTGGTTAGGCTTACCCTTTAGGCTTACTGTTAGGCTTATCATAAGGGTTAAATTAGAAAACATTTCTCTGATTGGTCGGTTGAAGATCTCCCCTTTGTTAGGGTTACAGAGTTCTCATCGCTGAGGCTGAAAGCATTCTTCAGTTGTACGCTCGACTTTGCACTGTCAACATGGTTTCTTTAGTAAGCACCAAGTTCGTAAACGATATTGTGTCGTGGAAAATATCTCACCCCAAAGATATAGTGAACTTATTTTTTCGCCGTAAATCTACAGGGGAACGTTACTACACATGTTCCTCTCCACCTCATACAAATAATCGGCCTCTATTCCTATCGTGCGAAGATTTATCCCGCGTATTTGACGAAGTAAATACATGGGTGAATGAAAAGTATATTTCATCTAGCATCTAGCGTAACAAATTCATGGGGAGTTGCCATTACAGGAGGAGAAGACACCGACACGAAAAGACTGACTCTTGTATTCTCTTTGCACAACAATATTGAAGCTATTGAGTTACGCAGTTGGTGGAGAAACACCCCAGAGGGTATATTCCGATGGCCAGTCAAGCTTCGGGTTCGATAATCGTGGGAAGAGAAAATATTACATCATTTATCAAGATGCGTGAAGAAATAACAAAACGAGAAGCCGAAGTCTCCAAATTGGATGATCTTATCAATACAGCCCACCGCTTGTTATACACCGTGTATAACGAAAACTATACGTTTGACGCTCAATTAGCAGATGTTATGGATGTTATAGATATTGAAAAATTTACTTTTCATTGGGAAAAAGAAATGAAGACTCCTGCATACAAAGATCAAGACTTGAAAATATCAGCAAGAGATATTTATACCTATGTCACAACAGATGGAATCAACAGTCTCCGTCAGTATATTATAAATACACAGTATCTGCTAAGTCCTATGGCCCAAGCTCAAGCTTATTAAATATTTTGTGAATATTGCTTTTAAAATTAATTTCATGTGATTGTATTATATTGTAAATATGTATTATTATATTTTAAAATATGCATATGTTGTAAGCATATTTGAACTACTTTTTATGAAACTAATTTGTGTAAGATGTTGTACATATAATTTTAATGATTAAAAATTGCTTTTTTAAAAATATTTGTTTCCTTTTCCTTTTTATAGTTAAACTAGTTACTATATATATATATATAATATATATATATATATAATAATATATATAATATATATATTATATATATATATATATATATAATATATATTATATATATATATATATATATATAATGTTTTTTTGTTTTTATTTTTGTATTGAGCACGATGGAGGCTAAGGAGGCGGTCGATAAATAATATTACTATGACATGAAACAGCCTTACAGTTATGGAGGCTTTTCTAGGTTCGCTTCAAAGTTTCCTCATATTAATAAAAATAGAATGAAAGTTATTTTACAAGGGGAGGAATGCTTTAACTCTAAGCATAAACATATCGGAGAATAAATTTCCAACACGCAAAACCAGCTCAGCCCCTCACTTAGATAATTCTGGCAACTTGAAATTTAACTGAAATGACTAAAATATAAAGTTTACAATGAGGGGTATCACATTACATTCTTTTTTGTGATAGATGTATATTTCCAGGTACTTATGGTTAAGGGCATTAAAATAAAGTCAAAAATGTTGCTTAGCATGCAGTCAGAGAATTATAATAAATGAGATAATAAGAGGGGTATCCTCAATTGATGTGGACAGATAAAGGTTCAGTAATTTTTAGGTAAAGAGTTTCAAGAAATAGTTACAGAGTATGATATTGGGTACTACAACACGTTTTCAGTTAATAAAGCTGCAATAGTGGAAAGAGTACAAAGAACTATAAAAGAAAGAATGCATAGGTATTTCACGAAAATGAATACATTTAAATATATAGATATACTGCAAGACTTGGCTTATTCTTATAATAGGTCTTATCATAGAACAATTAAGAAGACCCCTCTAGAGATGGTGAAAACAAAACCTTCTGTACCTATCAACACAATGGGAAAAATTAAAGATAACACAGGCATTAAAGTAGGAGATTATGTGAGAGTGTCTAGGTCAGATGAAAATTTCAGAAAAGGGTACGAAGCAGGATGGTCAAGAGAAGTTTTTAAAGTAGATACAATCAGAGAATTCCCGAGAGATGGGTTAAAATTATACTATCTTGAAGATTTAGATTGGGGAAACAAATAAAAGGAGGGTTCTATAAGCAGGAAATACAGAAAATAAGGTTTATCTAAGAGTAATGCAAATATAAAATAGAAAAAATATTAGGATCTATAAGAAAAGGTCAAAAATAAACAGTAAATCTTGGTCAAAATGGATAGGTTTTTTACGCCAGCGAAGTTTATAGGTTTATAAACATGCTAGTGAATTTACGAAAACATTGATCGCTTTACTTTGTGAACATGGAGAGGAAGATATTTCCTATTTATACGCTGCCTTCCATCGGCTTTCTTCTATGGATTGTATCTGAAAATAAAATACAGACTATACAAACCCAATTTATTGAACACTATAAACTTTTGATCGAGAAATGTATGAAGCAGGATTAATTGAATTAATTCTCGATGCCGATATAGAGAATATGCCTGTTTCATATTTGGCGTTTACGATATTTAGAAATGTTGATAATGTTAAAAATGTATTAAAAAGTAAACCTAATATTGCAACACCAATGAATATTTCGTTGAAAATTATTTTTTAGAGCACGGTCACTATAAATCGGTTACGGATGTGTTCATAGACTTAAACAAAAAATTTGAAGATAGTCAAATATGTAAAGATTTAGTGTTTCTTGTTAATAAAACCGTTAACGAAGATAACGTGTTAATCACATTAAAATCTCATGAGCATGTGAACCTGAAAGATATAAGTTTATTTATTTTCCGCGCCTCAGGTTGGTTTCGTAATTGTAATTACTCACATGTATACAAAATATCGGGAAATAATTTCAAACCATCTCTAAAGGATCTAATGCGTTATATACCAACGATGGAAGAGTATGTCTCAAAAAATGACACCAAGAGTTCATTACATTTGGTATGTTTGCCTACTAAGATGTTTCAAGATCCAGGTATGGCTTATGTTTATACAGATATTGTAGACCATCAGTATGTAGGGAATACTAAAGCCTCTTTGTTAAGAGTAGTTCATTTTCCTAAAGGACGTAAAGTTATAAGCTTTCCTAATGTTCACTACTTACCTATGAGTAAGACCCAACTGAGTTCAGTTCGCGTTTATATAAGAGACGTCGAAGGCAAACCATACCCATTCACAAATGGGACAGCAGTGTGTAAGTACACATAAGAAAGAAGCTCCGGTAAAATAATAATAATAATGGAAATGAGAAAGAGTCTTCAGGGGAAAATCAAGAATGCCAGAGGGGGTACAATGGTTTAGGTGGATTTTTTGCTTCGTTTATTCGTAGAGCTTCCCTGTTTAAATCAGGAGTAAATACATGCTAAAAAAGGCGGCCAGAACAAGAATAAACACAATCTCAGGATATTATGGGGGTGTCGACCCTCGTAGTGCTGTAAAACGCCGCATAGCTGATGTTTCAGATGAAATGTTAGACGATGTTAAACGAAAAATACGACGCAAGATGACGGGAGGTGGTGTTAGAAAGGTGAAAAGACAGCGTGTAAAAAGACTCAATAACAAAAAGAAAAGGAAAAGTAAAAAGAAAAAAACCCGTAGCAAGAAACGTATGAATAAAAAGAAACGTGGAAAAATATGTAAACGTAAAATAAAGGATATTTTTTCTGAATTATAATATGTGGCAACTTGTTCTTAATATATAGGTATGCACCTAAAGAATATTTTCATTAAAGGTTTAGCCTTAGAGTTTGATAAGATGCAATTTCTCACCCTCTAGCCCGAACTGCTGCAAGAGTGAATTGGATCTCTTCTCCGTAAATCCTACCCAGACATCGATCTTAGAAAGTAATTTTATCAGCATT
Organism: Trachelipus rathkii; assembly: GCA_015478945.1. Lineage (NCBI taxonomy): Eukaryota > Metazoa > Arthropoda > Malacostraca > Isopoda > Trachelipodidae > Trachelipus > Trachelipus rathkii. The sequence continues at coordinate 23,659 of JABUQX010030130.1, forward strand.
AACCCCCTTCACGCTGTCACAAATACAGATGTACCTCTCGAATTCAATATCCCTGGAACTTCAGATCAATATCTTGACCCTTCGAATGTTTTTTTTATATCTGAAGGTTAAATTGGTTAATGAAGATGGATCGGATCTCACAGGAACAGAACATGTAGTATATCCTGTTTCCAACTTTTTATTCTCATGCTTTAAGAACATTGAAGTGTTTTTAAATGAGACTTCTCTAGGAGCATCAGCAGCCAGTTACCCATACCGAAGCTATATAGAAACTGTACTAAATTATTCGGATGATGCTAAACAGTCCCATTTACAATCAAGCGGATACTACAATTTAAAAGATGAATCTAAAATAGTAGATGGATTTAGTAAAAATGTCAACAAGACTTATGAATATTATGGACGTGTAAACGGTGACATATTCTCCCAAGAAAAACTTATTCTACCATCTGTGGACACTCGTATCAGGTTAACTAGATCTACTCCACAATTTGTGCTTAATGTTCAATCCAAAGCTGGTGCAACGACTGCTTCACCTAATCCTATGTTTCAAATATTGGATACTTATCTTTATGTACGTAAAGTGAAATTGTCTCCCAGTAAACATATAGAGATTGAGAAAGCTCTTTTAAACAGTACGGCTAAATATCCTATAAGACGTGTAGAAACTAAAATTTTTAACTTTACTCAGGGTTTATCGAGTATAGATCTTGCCAACGTTGTTATAGGTAATCTTCCTCAAAAGGTCATTGTAGGAATTGTAGACCATTCAGCCTTTATAGGGCAGTACTCTAAAAATCCATTCAAGTTTAAACCTTATGGTCTTAGAGAGATCAATCTTCAAGTTAACGGGCAAGGCCATGGGAGGGCCTATAAAGTAGAATATCCCCTCGATGGTTCGCCATTGTGTGCCCGACCTTTCCTAGAGTTGTTCTCCAACACGGGTGGGTGCTCTGAAGTTGGAACAGGTATCAATCTCGAATCATACGCTTCACATACCAACCTGTATGCTTACGATCTTAGTCAGGATAATTGCGGTACAGCAGCAGGCCACCTAAATATAGTTCGACAAGGAACATTGGATATCAAATTGAATTTCACATCATCTCTCACATTACCTATTTCAGTCATAGTCTATATGGAATATCAAGAGTTAGTAGAAATTGACCGAGTACGCAATATTCTTGTTAACTTCTAAAAGAAATGGATGAAAACGAAATAAAAATTTTCTTTACCTCAAAGAAAAGCTTCAGAGGAGTTTACGCTATTAATGAACTTCCAGGTGTAATATTGGAAAATGGAACAGGGATAATTGTCAACACGTCAGAGAGACGTCTAGCTT
>JABUQX010030130.1:30000-33001 GCA_015478945.1 Trachelipus rathkii
GAAAATTCCCAGGGGGGGGCCAGTGGCCCCCTATTGCCCCCCTCTCCGGCCGCCATATATTATATATATAAATATATATATATATATATATATATATAATATAATATATATATATATAATAGTATATAGTATAATATATATATATTATATATATTATATATAATTATATATATATATTAAAGCGTAAAGTATCTATTTATTTTCAGATTATTAAAGAAAATTAAATTAAAAAAATGTATTTTTTTTAGCTCAAATTCTAATCATTTAATCAAAAATATTGCGAATTTGTCTTTACCGAGTTTTATGATTGTTTATGCATTGAAAAGACTGTTATTGTTTACTTCACTTGATTAAGTATACAAAACTGTTTGATTAAACAGTTACTAAGACAAATTTTGTACTTAAAGGCCTAGACTTAGTTTCGGATAAAAAAGTAGTTCTATTTACCAAAAGAATATAAATTACATTAGTTCCCGCTTATTAATAAAAGAAAACTATATTTTAATATTAATGTTCTTTCAGAATCTAACCATAAAAAATTCTTGATTATTTACTTCACTTAGGATGTTTTTTGTTCATGGATCTTTTTAAATTAACCTTTTTCTAAAAGTACTCACAGCCTAATACAATTTTATTAAAAGACCCCTCATAACTTCTATAGACTCATCTAGTTATTGTTCATGTCAACCAGATTTTAATGTATTAAGCTAAATATTCCCTAAAATTATTCTCTACAGTTATAATTTAACTTTCATTCTCCTTGTATGTATTTTAAAGTTTACTTTTATTTCCCCATTAAGACATTTTATTTATTTTTTTTTTTTTTTTTTTTTTTTTTTTTTATTTTTTTTTTTTTTTTTTTATATTTTATATCTATTCTGCGTGAAGTTTCATAAAGTAGGCTCTAATTATTTAGTGTAGAAATCTTCTTATTTTCATGCTTGCAGTTTTTCCTTAAATCCTAATTGGTTTGGCCCGTATTTAAACTGATGATAATCTTTGAAAACGACTCGAGTTAGCCTAAGGATTATCCTCGGAATAAATGATGTCCTACCCTGCCTAAGCATTCTAAATATTTATTAACCAGCCTCTACTTTTTAGGGTCTGACCTAGGTAAAAAAAAATCAACCGGGTACTACCTATCGAAGACTGTTTACAAGGAAATACATCATCATAATTTCACGACGACGTCATAAAACTATTAACCAATGACACAGAGTAAATGAGCGAATATATATATAATATATATATATATATATATATATTATATATATATATATAGATATATATATATATATATATATATATAATATATATAATATATATATAGTATTATATTAATTTCATGTTGTAAATTTATTAGGTTAGAATATTAAAAAAAAATAATAATGAAATAACTGCCTAAATGCTTAAAAATACTCTAGTTCTGAAGATACGTTGCTTCAAATTTATTCATTCCAGTTACTGTGATCGACATAGTCATAGGCTGATCATAGCTTTTTAAAATTAAATGATAAAAATATCGTATGTTGATTTGGGAAACGTTTAGGGGCCGGTCGCTAGTTGCACATTGCCCTATTCTCCAGTGTGAGAGCCCATTTAGGGGTGGTTCCTGATACTTTTCTTCACGAAGGTAACCAAATAAAAAATTCTTATTTGTTTGATAAAACTGTACCACTGCGCGACACGCGGCCGCAAAATACAAGTCACAAAATCATCTACCAATAAGCTACAAACAATGGAATAAATAAAATGAAGAATGCGACATATGTACAAAAAAAATAAAAAATGAAAATCATGAAAAATACATATTAATGACTAAGAAATGGCAATTAAACCAAGATTTCTGTGACGTACAAGACTTCCCGTAAATCAAAACAAAATCTCAAGGAGCGTTCATAAATTCGAAATTTCCATTAAGGAAGGGAGCCTGAAGTTATTTTAACTTGCCTAAGGTATCACTTAAATGGTTATTCTAAATATCGGCCTCAATATTTACAAACAACCTATTAAAGAGTTATATTTGATTAAATTATTTTGCGTATATTTACTCATCTGCATTTTATTATAATACATTTCACATTTTAATCTAAATCTACTCATAAATCAAGAAAATGTGCAATAATTTTATAAAAACCATTGTATTAATTCTTACTTTACATCAAGTCGATAAATCATGTTTGTCACTCTTGTTTATCTGCATTTCCGTTTTCCCAGCTCATACAGATAAATGAGATCCCAAGGATTGCTTTCAAACAGATTGAGCAACCTTAGGAAAGTCCTTTCTATAAAATCTTAAAGAAACTGTTGCAAAGGTTATTTTGCTTGAAGGCAACTGTTTTATTAGTTCCCTTTTAACTAACAATGTTGTGAGGTAAGTTGCTACACTTTGTCAGGTTGGATTTTGCATGAAGCGAAACTGTTGGCATTTTTTAACTAACACTGTTGCTCAGGTAATGTTTCTACCAATGAGTTGGTCAGGTTGGTCTTTGTATTTAAAAGGAAACCTGTTTGTCAGATCCGTTATTCAACACTGCTATCGAGGTTAATTGTTAACACTGTTGTCAGGTTTAACTTCTATACATTAAAATAGTAAGCTGTTGTCAGATCCTCAATGTAAGATGTAGTTGGGGTTAATTGTGTCATTAAGGAACTGTTGTCGGATCCTTATTACACTTGTTGTCAGATTAATTCTGTATTTTTCCTCAAGGAACTGGTTGGGCCAGAAAAATTCTCTTTAATTCCTTGATTATCCCTAACTTATTGTTATTGTAATCATATGTAAATAATTAACGAACTCAATCAACCGCAATAATCCGAAGATAAAGTTTGCAAATACTATAACCTGTACTTCTGATTTGAGGACATATTTTTTTTTAATAAACATAGTTTATAATTTTTTCTTCTTTATTTTCCTTGTCATTGTTATGTTCTCTCTTTATTAATTTTGTTCTTGTTATGTGAATTCTATTTATTTCTTTTATGTTACTTCCATGTTTAA
>JABUQX010030131.1:0-42500 GCA_015478945.1 Trachelipus rathkii
AAAAGAGAGAGATAATTCGGCTTTTTCTTAATTTTCACATAGAAATTAGAACTCTAAAAGTACGAATTTTCCTACATTTCAACATTTGAAATTTTTGGTAATTCTTAAAATATGAGTTTTAACGGTATTTCAGCATTTGAAAAAAAATGTGTGTTTAATTTCAAATGCAATTTCAAAAAGCATAGAAAATGAGAATTTATAATTGTTTTACGTGTATTAAATTGACGTTTTAAGAATTTCAATATTTGTTTTTATATAACCAAAATAGTTCGGTATGTTGGCTGCACTTATGTTTTAAATGATAAAATGTTAACTTCTAAAATTACGCTTTTTTGTTAAATTTTCACCTTACGAATTTAGAACTAAAGTACGATTTTTCCTAAATTTCAACATTTGAAATTATTTGGTAAATCTTAAAATTGAGTTTTAACGGTATTTTCAGCAAATTATGAAAAAAAATAAATGTGTTCATCTGAACCAAATGCCAATTTCAATTAAAGTGCTTGATAACGTGTACATATATATGTACAATGACCACCACAGTCTTTGATTAAAGCAGACTCCTGGTAAATACTGTATTTTCAAGTTCTTTTAATCGGAATATTTCCAATGATTTAGCTGCTTATTATCTTATATACCCCAACACTACTTGGTAAATTACCGTTGTGACGGAAACCTTGGGAGTTTATCAATAAAAAACTGCACATTATTTCACTTGTCTAAACAATTTACGCCTTTTTCTTCACACCTATTCATTCGAACCATTACAAATTTAGAACTCTTAACAAGTACCGCACTTTTCCTTAAAATCTTCAACATCTCATGAAATTATTTGTTAAAGCCATCTTAAAATTGAGGGGTCACGAACTTTAATCACGCTATTCATCTGTGTCACGCATTTGAAAAAAATGAACATGTGCTTTCAACCACAGTTTGATAGAACGGAAGCGCAAACTATTATTTAATACCGCCGGTTTTAGCAAATTCTTAAATTGACGTTTCTCTTAATGAAATTTCAATAGTCGTTGTGCTTTTACTAGGTACTCAGATATTACCATCTCTCAGTTAGTTGTTGAAAACCTGTCATCCATAATAACAAAATTAATTAACTTCTTAAACGACTCAATCTATCAATTAACATTCTAAATTTTCAACATAAACAATTTAAAGAATTCTTCAAAGGGGGTTTATACTACGATCCGGATAAGAGGTTCTTTGGACCAGAACACAGAATAATCTTAAATACTCTCGAGTGTATAACGGATAATTTATATCATGCATTATTAGAAAAGTCTAAGAATGTGATATATTGAAATTAGATGTCAAAAGCAGAAAAGCGCGAGGATATTCTTTTTTATTAATTTGTGTTCTTAGGTGTCTAAATTTGACAGTTTTTTATCGAATATTTTCAGTAATTTCACTGTTAATTTTTTATACTAAAGTAATTTCATTCTTATAGTTTGTTTGAAAACCTGTTTTTAAATAAAAAAATTAACTTTCTAATCAAATTACGCTTTTTCTTATACATATTATCACATTACAAATTTAGAATTGTTAAAAGTTTCCTAATTTTCCTAATTTCAATAATTTGAAATTTTTTTGGTAAATCTTAAATTGAGTTACATTAAGGTATTTGTCACAGTTCCATATAAAGATATTTCTTTTCCTCATTCGGATGCAATTTCAAAAGAGACCAGAGTTGTGTGAAGCGTCAGTAAAGGTGTACAGTTAAACTTTATCCCGTTTTTTTAATGAATTAATATTTTAATTTTTCGTTTTTATACACCAAATATTTAATTAGTTGTGAAACTCATATTTATATGTAAATTAAAATTTACATCTAAAAATACGCTTTATTTTTCTTAAATTTGTTCTTCTAAAATTAACAAGTATTAGAACCTCTTAAAATATAGCGACTTTTTTTTACACTAAATACTTCAACATATTGAAATTTTTCTGGTTTGGTAGACGTTCTTAAATCCAAGTTGAGTTATTATCCATATTTAAAAATATTAGATCTATTTGAAAAACAAAAATAATTCGATGAATATTCATCTGAATGCATATTAATCAAAAGCAGAAAGAGAATTAAATATTAAATTGATTTTAGATGTCATTAACTGACGTTTTTTAATGTTATAATTTTCAATATTTGTTTTTAATATATAACAAATATTTCTTATTAGTTGATAAAACCTGTTTATAAATAAAAATTTGTAAATACACTTCTAAATAAACGCTTTTGCTTAAATTTTACTCATTACAAATTTAGAAACTCTTAAAGAATACGATTTTTCCTAAATTTCAACATTTGAAATTATATGGGATGTATCTTAAATTGAGTTTTTAAGGTAAACTTGTTGATTTGAAAAAAGAATGATGTTTCATTTGAAATGCAATTTTCAAAAAGCAGAAAAGAGAATTTATTAATTTGTTTTAGGTGTCTTAAATTGACGTTTTTTAATGAAATTTCCATATTTGTTTTTATATACCAAATATTTCATTAGTTGTGTAAAAGTGTTTTAATAAAAAAAATTTAGACTTCTAATAAAACTGTGGGATCTTTTTCTAAATTTTCACATTACATAATTTTAGAAAACTCTTAAAAGTACGATTTAACCTTTAAAATTTCAAACATTTGAAAATTTACATTTGGTGTAATATATAAAAATAATGAGTTTTTTTATTTGTATTTTCAGCAATTTGAAAAAAGAAAGTTGGTTTCCATTGAAATGCAATTTTCAAAAGCAGAAGAGACTTTATTAATTGTTTTAGGTGTCTTAAATGACGTTTTATTAATGAAATTTCAATATTGTTTTTATTATTAAACCAAATATTTCATTAGTTGTGAAAACCTGTTTTAATATAATTACAATGTTAACTTCTCAAATTTATACGCCTTTTGCTCTAAATTTTAGCATTGACATAATTTAGAACATCGTAAAAGTACGTATTTTTCGGCTAAAAATTTCAACATGTTGATGGTTATGCTTGGAGCTGTAGAGTTCCATTTTGATTTTTAACGTATTTAATTCAGCCATTTGCATTCTGAATCACATGTGTTTCATTTGAATGCAATTTAAAAAGCAAAAAAGAGAATTTATTATCATTGTTTTAAAGGTTGAATTAATTGACGTTTTGATCTAATGAATGTTCAAATATCATTGTTTTTTATAATTACATATAATTTATTATTGTGAAAACCTGTTTTAAGATAAAAAAATTTTAAATTCTAAATTTTCTCTTATTGACTTTAAATTTTATTTCACATTACAAATTTAGAATCTCTTAAAAGTACGAATTTTTCCTAAATTTCAACATTTGAAATTTATTAATTTGATTAAAAAACGTCTAAAAAATTGAATTCATTTAATGATGGTATCTTCAGCATTTGAAAAAAATATAATTGATAGTTTCATTGAAATGCAAATTTTCAAAAAGCAGAATAGCAATAAAATTTATTAATCATTTTAGGGCGTCTAAGATATTGACCCTTTTTAAATGAATTTAAAAATATTTTTTTTCATTTATAAAAATCATTCATCAGTTGTCAAACATTGTTATAAACAGAAACGATTCAAACGGGTCTAAAATTACATTTCCACTTAAACTTTCAATTACAATTTTTAGAACTCTTTAAAGAGTAAATACTTGGCTAAGCAGAATTTGAAAAACACTTGAAATTATAATTTGTTAAATACTCACAGTAATTATTTTAACCGGTATTTTTCAGCATTATGAAAAACTAATGTGTTTCATTGAAATGCTATATTTAAAAAAGCAGAAAAGTTGAATTTATATAATTAAAGTCGTTACAAGTTTTCCTTATAATTGACTGTTTTTTGAATGGAATTTCAAAATATTAAAATTCTTTTATCAAAAATATTGTTATTAGTTGTGAAAACACAATGTTTTAATAAAAATAATTTTAACTTCTAGAAATTATCGACTTTTAATTCTTGATGTTCACATTACAGTAAATTTGAGAAACTTCTATTAAAAGTAAGAAATTTTTTCATAATTTTTAATGATTTGAAATTATTTTGTTAATTTAAAATTGAAGTTTATTTAATTAAGAGTATTTTCAGCATTTGAAAAAAGAATGTGTTTCATTGAAATGCAATTTCAAAAAGCAGAAAAGAGAATTTATTAATTGTTTAGGTGTCTTTAACTGACGTTTTTTTAATGAAATTTCAAATATTTGTTTTATATATACTACAAAATAAATTTTCAACTTGTGAACACCTAGTTTTATAAAAAAATCTTTAAACTTCTTAAAAATTGCGCTTTTGCTTAAATTTTCACATTACAAATTTTTGAACTCTTAAAAGTACCACGATTTTTCCTAAATTTCACATTTGAAATTATTTGTAAATCTTAAAAATTGAGTTTTTAACGTATTTTTCAGCATTTGAAAATAATATTGTGTTTCCTTGAAATGCAATTTCCAAAATAGCAGAAAAGAGAATTTACACATTACCAAATTTAGAAATCTCTTAAAAGTACGAAATTTTTGCCTAATTGTCAACATTTGAACATTATATTTGGTTATCTCTTAAAATCTGAAGTCTTTTGCGGTATAATTGACTGTTTAATTGGTTGTTTTCCGCTTGAAATATTTGAAATGCAGAATTTGCAATGGCAGAAGCATTTTTAATAGTTTTAGATGTCTAAATTCGATTTTTTTCCACAATCTTCATTATTTTCAAATTCTTTATTAATAACAAATTTAATATTACTTCAAACCTGTTTTCATAAAAATGTTCACGTCGAGAATATACGTGTCTTTTCTTAATACTTAACATTACAAAATTGTAGAATCCTTTGAACAGCACAAATTATTTCCTCATCACGACATTTGTGAAATGATTTTGGTTAATCTTAACAGCGAGATTCTTTTAAATCTCAATTTTAATTATTAGATAAGAGGTTCACATTTCATTAATTGCAATTTCACACATGACAAGACTGAACTAAATTAATTCGTTTTAGGTGGTCTTATAAATTTGACGTTTTTTTAAAAATGAAATTTCAATTTTGTTTTTATATACCTAAATTTCATTAGTTGTGAAAACCGGTGTTTTTAATACAAAAAATATTTAACTTGCTACAAAAAAAAAAAACATTGCAAAAATTTTCACTTACACAATTTTTAGTACTCTTACAAGTACGATTTTCCTAAAGCTTTCAAACATTTGAATTATTTGTTTGGTAATTCTTAAATTTGAATTTTTAACGGTATTTTCAGCAATTTGACAAATAATGTGGCTTTCATGAATTATGCAAATTTCAAAAGAGATAAGAGAATTTTAATTAATTGTTTTTAGGTTGTCTTAAATTAGACGTTTTTTAGAAATTGAAATTGTCAATATTTGTATTTTAATATATAGCCAAATATTTCATTAGTTTGTGAAAACCTGTTTTATAATAAAAAATTTTAGATTCTAAAATTACGCTTTTGCTAAATTTTCACATTACATAATTTAGAACTCTTTAAAGTACGATTTTATCCCTAAATTAACAACTTTGAAATATATTTGTGAACATCTTAAAAATGAATTTTCTTAACGGTATTCTTTAGCATTTGAAGAGAAAATAAGTGTTTTCATTGAAATGCAATTTCAAAAAGCCAGAAAAGAGAATTTATTAAATTGTTTTTAGGTGGTTTAAATTGACGTTTTTTAAATTGTTTATCTTTTCAATATTCTTGGTTTTATATACGCAAATATTTAATAAGATTGTGAAAAGCCTGTTTTAATTTAAAAAAATTATAAACTTCTTAAAATTACGCTTTTTCTTAAAATTATTCACATTACAGAATTTTAGAACTCTAAAAGTATCGAATCTTCCCTAAATTACAACATTTGAAATTATTTGTTAAACTCTTAAAATAATTTATGCATTTAACGGTTTTTCCAGCATTTGAAAATAATCATGTTTGATTTCAAAAAGCAGAAAGCGAATTTATTAATAGTTCCAGGTGTCCTTTAAATTGACGTTTTTTTAAATGAAATTTCGAATATTTGTTTTTATATAACCTTAAATAATTCAATGGGTTGTGAAAACCTGTTTTAATAAAAAACATTAACTCACTTCTAAATTCGCTTTGTTCTTAAATTTTTCACATTACAGAATTTCAGACTCTAAACAAAGTAACGATTATTTCCTATAATTCTGAAAACATTTGAAATTTATTTCCTATAACCTTCTGAATAACTTTTTCATTTTTAAATATTTGAACAAATAATGGTGTTTCACTCAATGAATAGCAATTTCCCGAATAGCCAGAACAGAATTTACTTATAATGTGTCTCTTTATAGGTGATCTTAAACATTGACGTTTTTTTAACTGAAATCTCATCAACTATTGTTTAAATATAATATACCTAATATTAAGTCCCTTAAGTATGTTGAAAATCCTGTTCTTTTCAATAAAAAAAATTTCTCTGAAGATTACGAACTTTTTCATTTTTAAATATTTGAACCCAACTACAAACATTAAAAGTAACGATTTTTTTCTCTAAATTTTATCCAAAAGTTTTGATAATTATAATTGGTAAACTCTATTATAATCATGAGTTTTACGGTGTATATGGAATCTTTCAGCAACTGATTAGTGACAAAAATACTCCTGAATGGTTTCATATGAAGACTGGCTATAACCAATCTAAAATGCAGAAAGGGCTGATTTATTCACAAGTTTTTGGTTTTGATACTTTGGGTATATCTTAATTAGAAAGAACATTTGATCTCCTATCTTTGAGTAGCCCAGAAACTTCATCACAGAACAATTGCTGTTTGATCTTTATAAAGCTGTCTTTCGTTCTTGTTGAAATACGGTTCACAAATATGGAGTCCATTCACTCATTATCCTCTTCCTGAAGAGAGAGATAGAGTCCCGCAAGTACATTCACATTTACTAATGCTCACCAATTTCATTCTGGCTTCAAAATGACCGCGCTTCTATCCTTATAATGTACTCTCATCATTTCTATGTGGTCTACCCTTGAGATGTTTAATATATCATTCAAATATAATAAATATTTACTAGAAATAGAAGAAAAATATATATATAAAGATATGTGTAAATAGTCAAATATTTGCACCTTTTGAGCATCATAGACAAGAATAATAATGATTGACTTTAATAAATAATAAATTGCCTTAAACTAAAAGTTTCATTTTATTCTAACTCATTGGAATTACCTTTCCTTAAGATTACTTATACCATTTTCCAACTCATTGGAATATTTTCCTTAAAATTAAATAAGAATTTTACAGGTACCAAAACTTGGTTCTAAATTTAACCATGTAAGTGAATGATATGGAGTGAGATTTATTACAGAGTTTCATACGTTATGAATGACAAATAATCTAGTTTTATTCAAAATTGAGATCACAATTGAGAATAAAGATATTCAATAATAAAATAAAAGTGATCCTCGTTTGGTGGGTTTCAGATAGGGAAAAATAAAAAAAAAAGATTTTAACACTGGGAAGATTAATTTTTACACTTTGGGTAATTTTTAATTGGGTTTTGGAAAAGAATAACATTTTGATGCTGGAGCAAAAGAAATATTTGGCTCTTGCCCAGGATTTTTATACATATCATTAGAATAATAATTAACAGGAGGCAAGTTGTAAACATAATAATTATTTGGATACTCTGGATATTCATCCGATGTGGACGGCTGGACATATACTTGAAAAATCTCATCGGTGGATAGAACTGAAGGCGAAGGTAACAAAGGCGGCAATCTAGTAGGTTCAGGGTTAACTCTCGGTGGAATTGGAAATTGATCTGGGAGTATAAGGTTTTGGTCTCCTTTGGACCTTAGTTTGGTTGTAACCTGGCGATTTGGGTGTAACCCATCAGAGATCAATGGAGAATTACTCCATTCTCTGTGTATTTTTTTCTTTTTAAGAGTATACATGTCCTGCATTGGCGGCATTACCAAGTATACTGAGACCTTAGAGTTGATGTCTGTAACCTTTTTAGTCACCTTTTTCTGCAACCTCTGTCGTAAGTGCCCATTCTATCAAAATTCAAGAATAATTTATATTTTTTTCATTAACTATTGATTCTCTTTACGAAAACAGCCACTTCGGAAGAACCAACTATCAGTAATTTTGCCATTACGAGAAAAGGAAAATAAAGATTTATGTAAAGATAGAAAGATTAGTGAACGATTCTTTCTGTGAATTATATAAACGTGGATTAATAAGCAATATAAACATGTAACTATTAAAATAATTAATAATTATAATAGCTCTTATACCGTTCGGAAGGAAGGAAGAAGAACTAGAGAGATCACTGCATTTTCTACTGAGATAATTGTTTTAGTGTTCCTGATAATTCATTTTATACGATTTTACGATGAAATATAAGTTTTATCAATAAAATTATAAAAGTTTTTGAAAGGAATGTCCTCGTGTCTAATCTTATGAAAGGCACATCTCAGTATCAGTTATGTAAATTTCACAACATCGGATATTGGCGATGTCAACATAAATTAATAATTTTCAAGAAGAGTAAAAATAGTTAAAAAAAATTACATTTTAAACCCAATGGGTAACGATACCAACAGTGTTCCTTTAATATGATCCCCCGAATCTATCCTGAGGAGTCATTTATGCATTTTAATTTTTAATCCATCAGCAGCTGCATCTCCCCACATAGAAAAAGAAGAATCTGAAATATGATACATTTTTCTCTGTCTCCACTTCCCTTGCACAAAATCGTCAATGTAGTTCACCATGACGCAAGAGCCAGGATTGGAGTTTATATAATATGCATAAATATGCAAATAATACTAGGATACCAATGCATATATATAACATAAGCATATATAATATTGTGAATGTGCACTTCACAAATATATATATATATAATATATATATATATATATATATTATATTATATATAACATATTAGTAGTCTTGTAATTTCAATGCTGCGAGGAATTTTAGGTAAAGCAGGCTTTTATTGGCAATTAATGCCAATAGTGGAGTATTAAAGCACAATTTCTAAATTAAAATCAGTTTTGAGAAGTTCAAATCAACGATTGATTTCCTTTTTTCAAAAGAAAGAAAAAAAAATCTTTTATTTCGGAGCATTGCGCAGTAGCATTTACGTCTACTTTAATTATATAGTTACTTTTTATTATTATCAAGCAAGTAATTGAAATATCATTATGAGATTTAAAGATTAGGGGACAAAAAAAACTTAGAAGAAATTTTAGAAAAGCTTAAAGATTATATTTTACGTTAAAAGTCTTCAATACTTCAATCAGTAAGAAAATAATTTTATTTTATGTTTTCCTGTTTGGTGTTTCGTTTCGGACTTAGAACATTTTCAGTTATGTTTATGAATTTATTAGTGTTATGGTAGCACCAGAAGAATTTCTGCAGTACTATTTAAGGAATTTGTTTGCTGTGTTTTAAGAAATGTTTAAGGGACGGAACGGCTCCTATCTTGGGCTACACACTCAATTTTGTTGCCAACTCGCCGAACCAGTCTTCGTAATGTAAGATCAGGGAGTAAATTATTGTCTTTTAGAGCAACAGCTCCCAGCACCACTGTGGCTGGCAAAATATCTCCAGGTATTACTAAGAAAATGATAGGTTTTGTACAAAAGTGGTTATTAAAAAAGTGTAAGGGGATTTCCAAGTATGAATCCACTGAAACAGTGTGGTCACGTGTTAGGCCAGAAACGGCGTGTATACCAATGTCCTTAGAAGGTTTCAGGGTATGTTTCAATGTTTGAGGAATTTTTTCACTACTAATTAGACTAACTCCAGCCCCACTATCAATTACACAACCTTCAAATTCAAGACTATTTGGTTGAAATGCCACAGTTATTTTCAACAGATCAGAGGTGTAATTTTTACAATTTACAGTCACCATGCGTACCCTACTAATTAATTCTTGGGAAACTTTGGTCAAAACCACTGGAAGGTCTGTGGATATAGCAGTGTTCTTAGAGTTAGAAACTAAAGGAGACGTTTCTTTGATTTGTAATGTATCGTCTTTTGGACTGTGAATGGATTTATCAATTATAAGTGAGTCTGTTACTGTACTTCTCTCCACCGACTGACTCACGTCAGTGGAGATTGAAAGTTTAAAGGAGGTGTAGACGGATTCTGTTCCATCTTTGGAGGAGATTTTCTGTAATAGATATTACTTACTGCACTAACATTGTGCTCACTAGGAGAGGAACTACATGTATTTGTGTCCTGAGAGTTCTGTATTTGTTGTGATGGAGTTCTCTGAGAACAGTTCATCCCAGGGTGAGGCCCACCGCAAAAGGGACAAATAGCTTTACGAATCTTCTGTGGAGAAGACGAAGGAGATCTACGTGACCTGCAATTAGACTTTACATGGCCTTTCTGTCTGCAATAGCTGCAGATTCTCAGATATTTATAGCAACTATGTATATGATGACCGACCTTTGTGCAGAAACTACACACCAAGGTTTTACGATCGACAGTGTCTAAGTGTGACATTTCAGGATTAAAGGTTCGGTTATTTTTATGTGAAGGAATTCGACGGTGGTTGTCGCGGTAATAACGACTACCCTCGCGATTTCTAGGCAATAAGTTATTAGCAAGGTCCTTGGAAGGGTAATAAGTTTGCCTGTGGTTATTTACTAAATGTGCTGTTATGTTC
Organism: Trachelipus rathkii; assembly: GCA_015478945.1. Lineage (NCBI taxonomy): Eukaryota > Metazoa > Arthropoda > Malacostraca > Isopoda > Trachelipodidae > Trachelipus > Trachelipus rathkii. The sequence goes on from JABUQX010030131.1 coordinate 10,670, forward strand.
TGTGGAGAAGAATAATTATGTGTGGAAAGTATAGGGGAATTATTAAACTCGTTGTTTTCGACATTCAAAAATTCAGCGTATTCCACTATGTCTTCCCAGGAAGTACGACCATTGTTATTAAGTTTTTTACCTTTTAGGTACTGTCTGACGCCTTGTTCAATATTTGGAGGAAGGCTGTGGAAAAAAATGGTGTGGAGAGATTCATGACCGCACATATCCAAACCATGATAAGCGCGACTAGCCAAATGTTCCAATCTGGTGGCAAACCCACGAATACTCTCATTTCTGTAACGACGGGCAGAATTATAGGCCTGTAAATGATATTCTTTCATTTTCTTTTCTTCGTCCTCATAACATTGGATGAGAGTTTCACGAACAGAAAAGTAATTTTTATTGTTTTCAGTGACCCTACGATAGATTTGAAAGAATTTACCCTGTACTTGTCTGCCAAGAAAGTGTAAATACTAGAATGTATGTAATTTTTTTGTGACTTAATCACAACAATAACAAAGAATCCACATATTAAATATGATAAAGAAGTACTTAGAGTAAAAAAAAAGAAAATTACCCGGGTCAAATATATTAGCTATCTGTAATGTCTTGAGCGACTGTTTCAAGTAAGGAATCGCTTCTTCCATCTTGTCAATTTTTTGTTTAAGGATGGGACCCAAGTATATGTCTGGGGGAAGTGTTAAATTAGCATTTCTTTTTCTTTGGGAGACCATTTTTGTGTACTATTATGGGCCCAAATAGGCCTTTCCACAGGATATTCATCCATATGTGTTATTGAAATAGGTTTTTAGTCAGTAGTCAAAGGAAAAGAAGTATGCTTATGTGATGGTAAGGAAGGGTTTATGTGAGGAGGCTCATCTAAATTTATGAGCGATGTGTCCTGTGGTAAAGGAGTGTGTTGAGGATTAGTATATTTATGATCTTTTTGTGTAATATTATTTTTCTCTAAATCTTTATACCAATCATATTTAAGTGGTTCGTGTGGTTTTCCCAGTCTTTGTGCTAATATCTGTTTCCCAATTGTAAATTTTTCTAACCACCGACCAAGTACCGACATAGAAGTGACTCCATTTCCATCTGTAGAGTCATCTGTGTTTACATGTGTAATACTATCCAAAGCTAGGGCTTGTCCATGTTCTACATGTGATCCTGTATAAAATCCAACATTTAGGTACTACTGTTAAAATACGTCCAGGTTTGACACAGAGGACACGAACAGAATATATATATATATATAAATAAATATCTATACTTATATATAAAATATATAATATATATATATATTAATAGCTATATAATATACATATATATATAATATATATACGTAATAATTATACATATATTAATAATAAATTTATTAAGATATATATATTACATCAATATAGTATAAATATATATACCGTACTATATATATATAATATAATGAGAGAGTATATATATTAATATATACTTTATATATATACTCATGTAAATATATATAATATTACTATAACCTAAATACACAAAAATAATAATCTATTATATTATTAAATATATATTAAATTTCCTACGCTATATTATTATACTATATAATATAATTATATATATATATATATATAACTATACCTATTTATCCATATACATACCCATACACTATACACTAAAATAGTATCTGAATATACAATACCTATTAAGTGCACAAATATATTAATACTAAGCAATGCCTTATAAACACAAGACTACTAATATGATATATATTAAATAGATCATAAAATAATAATTAATATAAATATATATATATATATATATAATAATATAAATATCCATGAATATATAAATACTATATTATAATAATATATATATATTAGTTAGATAAGTATTATATATATATACTTAAGTTATAAGATATAGCAGTTTACAAACATTACTGATATATTATTATACATAATTATCCATACCTAATACATAGTAATATATATACTATTATAACCTATATTATATATATGATATAATATATTATATATATATATATAATACTAAGTAAAGTTTTATACTATATAATATATATATATATAATATATCTATATTATATATCCGATTCACACGAAGCAAAATAAACTAACAAACTAAATACTCATAAATTTCCGCCCTTTGATCATTCCTGTATACGACAGTATTTACACAGGTTACTAAAACCAAAAAAAAAATATTCAAAATTAAACTTATTGAAAAAATGTTTGTCAAACTTGTCATACTCAAGAAACAGCTGATTAGAGATTTAGGTTTCAACAATTGAATTTCCCTATTGAAACAAGATACCGAAAAGTCTACATATTGTGAACTACTTATCATATAAATAGAATACTTAAACCAACTGAAATAACTTTTGAACATAACAATAGAGGTTATCAGCTTTCTCGTGTGTATATATTATTAATATGAATAATAAGACGATATTAATATTCTAATTAGTAAACTTAATAATAAACTCTTATTTGCAAATGTGACCACCCGCACATGTCAGCACAGCAAACTGACCGTTCTAGACATCTGAGCAGTAGAACAGGATTGGCGTCTACTGAGTGAACATATAATCCTTACACAATCACCTGGGCGGAAACATAGCTGCTGGATGCTGCAGTAAGTTGGTAAAGCATACGCATATTGAAGACACTTTGTAATCGCAACAATGCTAGGCTATTGCAAACACTAAAGGTTAGAAAGCTTAAAGCTGAAGTGGATCTTTCTTGGGAAAAACATTTAGATGCAATATTTAACTTGAATAATAAAGAAGTCGTAACTATATTCTTATCTGTCGACCAAATTTACTAGAACAGTGACTACCACAGCACACGAGTAAAAAATCGAGAGAATACCAATTCCCATGTGTGGACCAACTAAATACGCATCTTGTAAATGACCTAGTAAGCAACATATAGGATAAAGAGCTGAAAATAATGGTCTCAAGCCAATATTTTAATATGAGGAATGGTAGTCCCGAATACTGTTTTATCCAACTGTAGAATAGGTAAATAACAGTAAAAAAGAAAAAATGTAACGAATTTGACCTAATCAAACGAGAAGAAAGGAAGATAGATATTCACAGTAGAATGGGAGGAGTTGCCATTTTGGCATTTCAGAGTAAATATACCTAATATTGTAATGTAATATAAACAACAACATCCCGCAATCAGAAGGAAAAAGTAAAAAATATTGAGCTATGACAGCTGCTTTTACCTGTAATAAAAATAAATATCATATTCAATAAAAAGTTATTTAATATATTATATATATATTTACCCGTTATATACTACAATAATACACTAACTATACCTCTCATATATATATATACTATTATATACAGATTATATATTATTATATATATATAATTATATATATATATAATATATATATTACGATATATATATTATAAATTATAGTAATACTTTTACTATATATAATATATTAATATATATAAATAGATATCATAAATTTATTGTATTATATTACATATACATATATATAACTATAAATATAATATTATATATCTATAATATATCTAACAATTAAATATATCTTATAGTTATATATAACTACCCCCCACCCTAACACCCCCCCCTACCCACTATCACTATACTACCCTCCACCGCACTCATCACAATAACCACCTCATCTACCCCTCACACCCTACTATCATACCCATACCCGACCACCACTTTATCACCTCATCCACCCCTTAACTCACCCCCTACCCTCCACTCCCCACCACTAATTCCCTACCCACACCCCACTACTCACCCCCAACACCCCTCTATACCTACAACCCTCCACCACTCACCCTCATATACACCACCCTCCCACCTACTACCCCTCCCACCCTCACTATACTCACCATCCCTCACCCGCGTCACCTCACACCCCTCATTAATCCGTCCCTTTCATAGTACACTAGATTAAAATACGACACAAAATAATAAGATATAAATAATAATAATCAAGTAATAAGCACTATACATAATAATAAATAATACACCAAAATATAATCCTTACATTTATATTATTCACATAAATAATAATAATAAAATAATGACTAATAATAAATAATAACAATAACAATAATAATAAATAATAAAATTACAATCAATATAAATAAATAAGAAATAAATAATAATAAATAAATAAACTCGATCTAAATTGTAAAAGAGCTAAGAGTTATGTCTGACTCAGAAAAAGTTAAGCATTCCTGAAAGATAAATTCCATTTCTTTTAACACTGTATATCACCTTTTAATAAAAAATATTGTATTTATATACATATAAAGTAATATCCCCCATACATACATTACCTCTATATACTGTAGTATATATTCCATATCTATATAATGACCTATATATATATATATAATTAATATTTCTATTTATATATTATATATAATATTATATAGTATATGTTATTTTATTTCTATATTAAGTTTTTTACTTAAATTGCATACTATTAGATATACCATACTATAATATTATATAATATATTTATATATTATAACTTTATATATATATCTACTATATGATAAATATATTATACATTATATATTTATATATAGTATATATATAAATAATACTTATATCTACTATACATTTGGTTCGATGAGGCGACGCGATCTACATACATTTAAATAAAGCTTGTTGGCATCGTGGAACCGTATGTAGTGAAAATACAAATTATATTATTAGCATGTACATTAGGGTGTTTACAATTATATATATATAATAATATAAATAATATATTATGATAATAATAAACAATAATGAATAATAGATAATAAATTTTTATTATGATTTAAAATGCTATAGTAATTATATATTAATAGATAATATAATAATAATTAAATAATAAAAAATAATAATAATAAATTAAATACCAAAATAATAATAATGACTATATTACAGTAGAAATGAATAATGAAAAATAAATGAAATACAGAAACACAAAAAATTTATTACGAGTTTTGAAACGAATAGTAATCATCTTATTAAAACTAACTATATACTAATATTAATAATAATAATAAAATAATAATAACTAAAATAGATAATAAAAGTATATTAATATATAGATATTATGTGCTGCAAAAATGATTAATTAATCAAAGAAAGTTAAGTCAAATAATAATAATAATAATAATCAATAATAATAATAATAATAATAATAATAATAATAGATAATAATACAAAATAAATAATAACAACAATAATAATATTAACATAGATAATAAAACAATAATAATACATTAAATAATAATAAATAAGCAAAATCAATTATATACAAAAATAAACAAAATATTGATGAGAAAATAATTCTCCTACATAATCATTACTTAAAACTAATAATCATATATTAATAATTAATAATAAGAATATTAACACACAATGGAGATCACATTTAAATCGATGAATAGAGGAGAATAATCAAATGAATTAATTCAATCATTCAACTGAAATGAAATAATATCATCAATAAATACATACGATAATAATAGGAATAATAATACAAATAATAAGATAATAGATATAAACATAAAACAAATAATTAAAAATAATAGTAATAATAATAATTATAAATATAAATACTAAATAAATGAATCAAGCATGATGACAAATCAACTCATTAATCAAATCAATAACAAGAATAATAAATTAATTAATCAATGAATACATATAAAGTAAATAGATGAAAATAATAATAATAATAAATATAATGTAATAAATATAACACAGTCTTATCAAATTATAATAATATAACTATATAAATAATAATAATGAATTTTTATAATTATTATTTATTACACTATATTTAATTATATTTATTATTATAAAATACTATATTCCATTATTATTATTATTATTATCTTCTATTCATTACTCTAGTATTTATATTGCATTGTTTAAAATCGTTATTAGTTATTTGTATTACTTATTATTAATTATTAAATTAATTATTATCTATCTTATTTTCTTATTATATTAATTATTATATTAAATAAAATTATTATTTCTTATTATTATTAAATTAATATTATATATATTATAATATTAATTATTATATTATTATATATTATTATTATTATTAATTTAATTGATTAATATTACTTATTATATAACTATTTTGTTGTATTTTGTTGTGTTATGTTTTGTTGTTGTTGTTGAGTGTTGTGTTGATAGTTGTCTGGTGTTGTATGTTGGTTGTATTGTAGCTTAAGTTGTTGTATGTAACATATCTCTTCATATAAGATGATAATATCTATCTATTATCTATGTATATTATTATTTATCATAATTATTACTATCTTAATTATTTACATTATTATTAATATATATATTAATTTATATTCATTATTATTATTATTATTATTATATTTCATTATCTATTAAATTATAATATTAATATTATTATTATTTATTATTATTTATTATTATTATTATTATTTAATTATTAATTTATTTTTTAAAAACTACATATAAATTAAAAATTTTAAATTTACATTACTCATTTATTTTTTAAACTTGTTCCGCTTCACATAAATTTTCTATTTTTCCTTTTTCCTTTGCTTCTCCAAAAATAAACGAATAAAACTTATAGGAAATATATGACTTGTTCTGCAAAGATCAGAATGGAGCTAATTCCACGTCTCTAAAAAAGGATTTGTTCTAAAAGCTCTGATGTATCGTCACACTAAAAGGCGTTACATCCTTCTAAAAACACAGCCTATGAGTGAGGTAAGAACTCCTCTCTACTAGTCGCTTTGTTGATAACTTCCTCCTTGATGACACTAGGACCAATTCTCTTAAAGCTCTTCTCAGTCCGTCCTGGAAGATGTCTTAAATTATGCACGATATTCGCCCTCTTACATCGGGCATTATTATCACGCAAATGAAATGTTATCCTTGGAAGAATAACTTAAAATGTGTAAGAATTTAGTCGTGAAGAAAATACATATTTTCTTTCATTTCTTAATTTCAGAATTAGTAAATTTATTCATAAATATAAGAAATAAATATTTTGATAATTTAATTTTGATGATTCTACTCTGACTCATACATTAGAGACCTTGGTTCGAGCTGTGTAATTTCAGAGTTTGATCTCTCATGCAGACTCTGAAAAGCAATTTCACACAGAGCTCTCTATTCCAAGAATAGGTAAAGAGCTTTATTAAAATAAAAATAACATTAACTGAATAGTTCAAACCTCAACGTTGCTCCGATGGCTGTAGCAATAAATAATCCAGAAAGTCCTGGGATAAAGCTCAATTTATCAATAATAAAATAAGGTAAAATCTGATCTTTTTTCTTTATTATTCCAAGAATGCCATGGTTCACACCCAGAAACACCCCCCCGTATAATAATATGAAAAGGGGCCCCTACACGTAGCCACTAATCTACTCCACAGGAGAAGGTATAAAATAAAAGCAAAAATATTCCATACATAAATTATACATGAGCACTCTGTATATCAATATATAGTATATATATAGTATATATCAATATATATTATATTAATACTTACATTATTTTTTATAAGATAACTATTAATATAAGAGGTAATAAATGAGTATATATATATATATCTAATATTAATATATAATATATATAAGATTATACTTAATGTATAATATATATGATATATCTAAATATATAGTTCTAATTTCTGTCTATCCTGTTCTTTATGTACACCTTTCAGTTTCATTGGTACCCCAAAGATTGGAGTAATGTGCGACTATCGTAGCAATCTGAGACGAAAAGCATGTAGAAATATGACAAAGTCGAAAAAGAAAGCCCAGACCTTTACCGTGACAGCCCCTCTGTACTCATACTAATTAGTACCGAACTTGTCGCCTTTGTTTAAATCCACACACCTAAATGAGTAATATTTGCTCACCACAGAACTAGATTGTTTAAAATATCACTCGCCAAGTGTAGGATCATCCCCTGGCGCTCAAATGGCCATAACGCATGACCCCCCTTACATACAACCACACCTCCGCTCATTTCTCTCACTATCAGGTCAGCACCTTTCATTCTCTGCCCTGCCAAACCTACATTCCTCCTGCAACATCCTTTACTGACTCAATCTCGATCTTTTCTCGAGGTCCTCCGGCAACCTGGCCGCTCGATTCCTCAACACACTCTACAACCAACTAAGTCATTCGCTTTAACTAAACCGCATTACCATTGCATAGCCTTTCCAACATGAACCAAACCATCTCAACATACATTTCAATTTCAGCGAACTGCCTATATACCTCGCTTTATTCACGACCCAGAATACCACCTCTCTGGTGTAAAAATTAATCCGTCATAAGTTATCAATTCTATCTTAACACCTATAGGCGTCACCCCTAAGATTGTCTCATTTATAAAAACAACACATTGAACTGTAGATCTATACTCTTGGTTATCAGACCATGGTACTCGCTCTATACCAATAACAACAGGTAAACAACATAAACCCTCAATGCAAGACCCTTGCGCACTTCACAGACGGTATTCCTTTACATTCACACAACGGATTTAATGTCACACACCACTCTCCTACCAATTTCACAACTTTCACCTAACTACACCTGCATCATCCGGTTTCCCACTCTCATGCCAACACCATACCCAATCCAAAAGTTTAAAACTACAGACAGTCATAATATCCAAAGCTGCTCACTCATTCTAACTTAACAAACCTTCACACTTGAGGGCCATCCTCCTCACACAACAGATAAACCTTATACTCCTTTATACGTACGTATTTATCTATTCCAAGAAGCCCCCAGTCACTTTTACTAATACCGCTGCACAAAATTCCCTCCTACCAATCTTCTCAAAACTCTCTCGAAAAATCAACGCTACAACAGAAGCCAAAATCAATAACACCTGCATATCAATAGAATAGGGCCACCCCTCACACATCATCTCCATCAATCTCCACCATTCTAAAACAAACTCAATTTGCCCTGACCACCGTCCTGAATATATACTAATTTGAGAAAATAAAAAAAGGAGCACATAACACATACACGCTGTAACTCACCCATCTTTACTTCAAACGATAACACGCGATAATAATACAACCAAATCCTCGTTTGGACACCATTTAATTCGTTCAGCACAATCAATCTGAATCATCCATACCACCACTTTTGATTCCATATAGAAAGCTCGCAAGTCACCAAACACCACTATATCACCTAACACTGCCATAGAAACATATTCCACTATTGAACCAGAATCAATCACGCCCGGGAGGGCTAAATGCCCCATTAAAAAACATGTAACATGAATTTAATCTTTTTCTCCTTCATTTTCCACATCAGTGATTCATATTGTAAATAAAGATAATATGAGATCCAAACATAAAATCGACAATTTAGTTTTACCTCTTTCTACATCTCACTACACTAAACAGCATGAATACCTTGTTTCTTCTCACATAAACAAATTGAGTCCTTCAATACCACTCGGTTACCGCTGCACCTACTTTCGAACCAAAGAAATACTACACATAAGAAACCAATATAATCTTCCCACCAGCAACACTTCAAATGACACTAAAAACAAATCTGTCAAAACAACCTGTCAATTAAGTAATTATTAATTTTATACTACAGTTATCACCTTATAAATCTCCATATTATAATAGAGATATTATAAAATATACGTAAAATAATTTATTTAAATATATATATATACTATAGATTATCATTATATAATATATTATTATATATTATTTAATATATCAATATATAATATATATAATAATTAAAATATATATAAATATAATAAATAAGGTAATTGCTCATAACTAGAATCAACACAGATAAAAGGTAAAGTCGATAATCGATTGTGATTAGAAGAATTATTTATGCGTACCAGGCCCAGCCAGCAGAACAGTTACAACCGATGCCTAATAATTAAATATTACCTGATTAACGGACACAATAATATAATTATATTATGTATATTATTAATAAGTATATATCAAACCCATATTTCCATAAATATAATGAATATATATAAACTATAATTATATTATACTCAGTCCAGAACTGCCCAAGCCACTAATGTCAATTTTAGCGCATCCCACGGATGACGAATGAGCGGATGTATTTGATAAATATCTGTGCCAATATAATGCAGACAATCTGTTTTACATAATATAAAATAACTATGTATAAGAAAATTCAGATATATCAATATAGTATATATATACCTATATATATCATATAAAATCAATATACACAAAAATATATCTTATGTTTTACCTACCAAATTCTGTTAATTGGCAAATACGTTCCTCACAAAGGCAGTGCGCGGACGTCGACACTAATACTTTAAAATGTACCCCACCAACTCCTTTCCAACAACCTACCGACGCACATCTAATGAAAATGAGATCTTAAAAATTGAAATGAATATACTTAACTGCAACTAGTAATGAAATTTAAATTAATAAGACAATGGATAGAGATTAGCTTGAGAGAAACCTATCATTAATTTTCTCAGAGCCTTTTCTACTCTACCGAGTACTTGTCTTCTCATTTTCTAGCACATAATTATTAAGCACCAGCTTGACTAAAATCTAACTCACAATATCAACATGTGGAAGCACTAGCTTTGGAAGCGTACAAGCAACTCACGTAATATAATCCTTACAAGTTATAACTTTAAGCTTGGGGTCCCAAACATTAATATTTCACAATTGACTCTCAACCGGAACTTGAATATAACATAACCAACTTTGTATCTAGGTAGTTTTTTCTTGGTAGCATCAGTATTTCAACCATCATATCTGCACTAAACTCTTTGATAAATGTCGTATGGTGTAGTATCATCACTAACTGAGCACTTACACAGAAATTCATTCCAGAATGCAAGTCTTGTAGTATGATTTAACTGTAAAAAAGAGTTGTTGGTTCTGAGTAGATTTCGAATAATTAATTTTCCTTGAATGGGATGGTGAATTAATAGAACCTTTGCAGATTGAAGTGTTCTAACTGCAAAACACAAAAATAGAGCGATTTATACATTGTTTCATATATATTTGTTTATCAAAAATACTTCATGCTTTTACTATTCGGGATGCAAGTAAAGTTGCAATTAAGTATGAAAGGTCCATTAAGTCCACATGGAAACAACATGCGTTTTTTTCCTTAGCCTCTAGTACAGATTAAAATCTTTCATCTTTTTAATACCAAGATACATTCAATTTGCATTGAAGATGTCCAAAATGCATTCAATTAGCGTTGAAGATTAAAATGGTATAAGACACGGAGTAGAGAAGTCGTCAGAGCGTCTGAGAATATTATTTTTTGAGAGGCATGCCCGAATACTCAAGTGATTCCTGTTGTACTCAAAGTTATTTATGATCGTCCATGCTCGTGGGACATGTAGTCCATCATTATCAGCTAATTGAGATTGAAGTTCACCATCTGTCTCTCATTTTAAAGTTGCACGTTCAAAATTCAGTATTGGTTTAATTATATAAATTAACTTAATAACTCAAGACTTCGAGCATGGCAATAAAGTATGCCGCTGCAACAACCGCCAGGGCAATAGCGCGGATGTTCGGATCTTTAATCATGTAGCGGATGTCTCTGTACGGAGCTTGCGGATGCTCTGCGGTATGCGAGATGTTACCTGCATTCACTAATATAATTATATATTATTAAGGAATATAATATAGATATATATAATAATAAACTATATGAATATATAAAAATTAGTATTAATATATATATATAAGTACTATATTATATAATATATACTATATTATATCAATAAATAAATATAATATATATATTATATATATATATTATTATAATAAAATAATATATCTAATTTAAAGCCCCGATTTAGGTGATGTTATGGAGGTTAACGTATCGCTATGTAAACTTGGGTAAGGTCTATTGACTGGTCAGTTAAGCTGAGATCACTGGCGAGTTTTGGTATTAGCCTAGAGATATTGATTCAAAAAGGGTAGCCTTCCCCCGAGAGCGGAAGTAAAAATTATGTGTTGCTTACAAGCCCTTTATCCGGCCTATCCAATACCCGAAGCGTGGATTAAGCGATTAAAAGGTAAAGGAAAGTGATTATAATTATTATTCATAATTATATATATTTATTATTATATAGTTTATATTATTATTATTCTATTATTAAATATTGATTAATTATTGATACATTATTTATTATATATATTATTGATAATTATTAATTTATACTTATTATTATATAATAGGTTATATTAATTATAATTAAGTATATTATTATTAAGACTAATCAGTTCGGTTTGAGGTATGTTATCAAGATATATCGATTAGAGATTTTATTCCCCGACTAACAGTACAAGTTAAATCGATATGATTACCACATACAGTATCACGTTTGTTTCGAACACGTAAGAGTAAATCACAGGCTTCGGAGGCAAAATTTACACACCATTACAATAAATTTTTTTCAAAAAATGAAAATATATTGGCACAAATTAATATATATATAAAATAAACTTAATGAAATATATATAAAATTAAAATTTATGAAAAATAAATAAATAATTCAATCTTTCCCCAATGAAATATATTATATATAATATATATAATAAAATAATAAAATATAATATTAATAAGATATATATATAATAATATATATATATTTTTAAACATTAGTGAGTAATAGATATTTATAAGTATTATAATCATAAATCATAATATTATATAATCAATAATTGCCAAATATTTAGCCAAGATTTAGTGGTTCTGAGGGGGGCTTAATATATATATAACTAAAAAAAAATAAGTATACACATAATTAATATATGGATATATAACAATATATAAATAAATAACTAATATATAGATAAATAATAAAGAACTATATGTATATATAATCTAAATATACTATATAATAAACACCAACATAATGCCCAGTAGGGGCTCAGAGTCCGTATGAGAGGAAACAGAGGAGGCGACATTTTCCATATCCCTCCCAGTAAGGGAGGGCGGAAGACCCCCCGCGACATTCCAAATCAAATACCCAATAGAGTGGAAGGTGGAGTTCCTGGTGACCCACTCCCCGGAGGGGAGGGAAAATAAAGTCCCACCCTGGCGTCATCCCAAAAGGAGGGACCGAAAGACGCCCTCCGAACTCAGTCCTGCCATTCCGTACAGTTGGAGTGGTCAACCCTCATGAGTACGAACCAATATAGTTTAAAAAAAAAAAAAGTATAAATTATTTTACCACTAAATAAAGGGTACCACCAAGGGGTTAAACCGCCCGATGTCAGAGAGTCGGGTCCTCTCGGGCTTTCGCCGGGGATAGCGAGACCAGGGTAGGACTATCTATTTCCCCCCCTCCGGGTATGGTCTGCGGAACCCCGCCTCTTTGGTATTTGGGTGATCAGCGAGGGTTCACTCCGCCCCTCCTAAACGGGTATGAGGAAAATTTCCCACCCCCTCTGTTCCCCGTCGAGCTTCGAGCCCACTAAGGGTGCGCCGTAGATACTATATATATTATAATATATAACAATACCTAACATATATAAAATCAATATATAGAGTATATAATATAATATATATATAATAATAATAATATAATATATTTATAAATATTATGAATTATAATAAGATGAAATATAATATTCATCCTAAGAAAAAACGCTAGATATACTAGTATCTATAATAATGAATAATATACATATATATATACGTATAGAATGTTAATATTCATAATATTTATAATATAATAAATACTATATAAACTATATAAAATAAGAAGATTTTGTAAGATAGAAATTATAAAAATATCAAAATATTAATCAATTCTAGGGTGTAGATAATATATAATAATATATAGTATATAATAACATAATGTAATAATATATAATATTATAGATAATATATATATAATTATCTATATAATATATGATAATATAATAAATATAATACGGTATATATAATATAAAATATAATATATAAAACAAAGATATATATCTATATAATATATATATATATATAATATATAAGAACATCATAAAATAATAAAATTATCATAAGAAAATAGGTGGGCTAGATATATAATATATAATCATATAATATATATATATATTAGGTTAATTAATCCATACATACATTGATCCAGTAAATAAACTAATATTATATTATAATATCAGTATAGATATAAATATAAAACTATATAAAGTAAAATTATAATGTATTTTTAATCCAACTATAAAGTAAAATCATATTAGTTTAGCATTTGTGCCATTAATGTGTGCGTATAATTATAAACATATTTTAGTAATATTTGTTTCTACTTTGAATTAATGCATCAAACTAAATAGCACAATAAATTCAAATTCTGACATTTTGCCTCATTTCAACTGAGTAAAGACAACTTTATATCTGCTTAAAAAAGAGCAGCTTCACAAATTTTAACATATTAAATAATAACTTCAACATGCAAAATATTAGAATGACTTACAGATTGCATCTCAAAACGAAAAATACCTTAAAGCTCTATTTCTTTCTGACTTGTGTGTAAAGATAGTGTACAATTTAAATAATTTTCTAATGAACGACAAAAATATAACAACAAAAGTTGTGAAACATAAGAAACTTAATAGCAGAAATGGTAACCAAGTTACAAATGTGGTTCGAATTTTTTTTCGTCTATCAAGTCCTTTACCATAATAATAAATTAGTTCATAAAATCATAAAAAAGAACGGAAAAAAGAAAAATTGGCCATTAGAGAAAAAACAGTTTTCGAGAAATTTAAAGGTACAATTAAATATTATAATTATCTTCAATTATTATTTATTATTATCTACTATTATTATTAATTATTAAATATATAATATATATAAATAAATATATTATATATAACAAGTAAATAAAAATAAAGATCATAATATTAAATATATATACATATATATTATATATTATAATATCTATATATATATTAAATGATACATAATAATAATGTAAGTATAATATATTAATCAATAAAAAATTTAAAATAATATAATATAGGCGACGATTGTTTACTTTGAAATATCAGCTTGGCAACGTTAGTATTAGGTGGGAATATAAAAGAAGATCGATTATCTTATTCTTAAAATATCCGATATCTATGACATTCACTTCATTACAATGCCGACTATTACTATTAATATATTATTATTATATATCATTATTATTATATATTATTATTTATTATTATATTATTAACATTTTATATACCCATTATTACTGTATAATCTATACATATTAATTTTCTATTATTTTATATTTTATATTATCTAGTTATAATTATTATTAAATTGATATCGTGTGTGTGAGATCGGACCGAAACCGAGCAGCTGGTAGACTGACCGAACGTCTGTCTGTCCCCGGGTACAAATAATAATGATTAATATATTTATTATTATATATTCAATAAGTTATATTAATTTGATATTATGATATATTATGATATAATTATTATTATATTAATTAATTACTTATTATTATTATATTATTATTTATATTATACATTATTATTATTATTATTAAATTATTATATTAATCATTTGATTTTATAAATATTTTTGTTTTATGTAATTTAAATAGCTTACTTGTAAATTGTTCCATTAATATAATATTATATTTATTATATTATTATTATTAATACTATATTATTATTATTATTATCATGTATTAAATAATTATATATTTATTATTTTAGTCCCCATTAAATTATTAATATATATATACTTAATATTTTAATTAAAATTATCTATTCCATCATATATAGTATACTATAGAACAATATTAAGTCTACGACCTGTTTAATCGGTCTTAACGTATCGAGCTAAAATTTGGAGACGCAGACTAGAGTTGAGGATGACGTAATGCCTCGTCGCGAGCGGTCAAGGGCTGGTAAAAGGCACAAAGTCCCCCAAACAGGGCTGTGCCCTATAACCTGCTTTTACCTCACCCCTTCTTGAGTACCACCAAGATGCTCCTTCATCCGCATCTTTCTGAGGGTAGAATCTCCCAAGTAGTGCTTACACGTTCTGCCAAAATCGACTCTGACAATAGCATTGCGCCTGGTTGCGCATAAACCCGTATCCGTTATGTCCATAGTAAAGCTCAGATTGTTTATAGCTTTGTTAATAGTGCTAAGACAGTTAAATTCACCTTAATGTCCTCCGGTATGCTGTGCGTACTATAATGTTTTGAGTCCAGTAAAAAAGTATTATGCTTAGCGAGAGTTAATTCGTTGATCTGTATGATCGATTGAGTATATTATTATATGATGTTTGAATAAGTGAATTTAGCTGATGTCCACGTTTATCATAGTTCAAAATGATGTTATAATTGATGAGGCATAGACATTGTATATGAATGTAAGTATAATTTCAATGAGTTCAAGATGCTAGGTAGTCATCTGAATAGTTTGGACACATAATCTTTTGGTAAGGAAATATTTGTAGATAAGCTGCTTTATCTGCTGATTTTATTGTAAAACCAGTATAAGAGTTGTAAGACATTTGCTTGTAATGCTGGAGGGAAATAGGGATTGAGAAACTTAGTTCCTAAGTCCAAATGTTAATGGTCTTATTGTAGAATCCTGATGTTAGTATCTATTTGTACAGTGTTTCACAATGTCGCCTTGTAATTGGTAGGATATCGTTAGACACAATATTATGTTAATTTACTGAGAGCAGTTTGATAAAATAACTAGAACTAGAGTGAAGTGAAGTATAAAATGACTGGTTTGAAGTTAGAGAAAGTGACACTAAGTTTACGTAAGATAAACTACTGTGTTAACTGACGATGATGTGTACGAAAACCGTGGAACATCAAGGTAAGGTTTTTATGAAGCGGACATGTTAGATTGCTCGAGAGACATCTGTGCTACTGTCATAGACGTTCAATTTTCAAAGTTCAACAAATCCGGTTAGTGCTCCACAAGCCTCACACTGAAGGTCCGCAGTGTCAGTTCATTGTTCATGATGCTGGTATCTTATTTGATAGATTGGACCACTTTGAGTAAGGGAATTTTTTAGATAATCACTGCTTTAGCTGTTGTCTGATAATGTTGAAGAAGTGTGAATAACCCATTGAGTTTTTTGTATGTCCTAAATAACTATTTCACTTAGTTGTGAAACCTCGTTTTTAAATAAAAAAATTTTAACTTCGCTAACACATTAATCCTTTGATAAGTAGTGCAGAATTAATACTTGAACATTGTAGCGCAGATATTTCAGTGCACGTAGAGTTTAGTAAAATGGTAGTTCTTGAGTCGCTTGTACCATATTTATTTCTAATATCAACGTTATAGTATATGTTATCAGGCTTTTATTTTGCACGAAAACAACTTTGGCTACCTTAAACATATATTCGTTAGTCCCTTGTATATAAAATATTGGTTAAGGTCTTGCACGAAAATAGCACACATTTTTCATTTAGTACTCACTTTAAGGTCAAAACACAAATATGTTACAAGAATTCAGTTGAAAAAGTGTGATACATGCGCTATAAACGTTCTGTATGCCATGTTGGTAACATCTATAATACCTGCTTTTAAGTATTCGAGCCTTGATGAGCATAAGACGTGACTGCTTAATTTTGAAGCGATAAGGTAAGTTAGCGTTGTACGTTTGTAACGTTATATTTCTTTATCGTCGAGTAAATGAAACTGTTTAATGACTTTATGGATGTTACAAAACTATTGGCTTAAGTAGCATATATTCCGTTAGTATTATTAAGTAAAATAAATGGACACTTTATTGTTTTAGGTATGTTTGATATCCGTTCAAATGTAAGCACTCACAAAAATAGGACTGAATACGTAATCGAATTAGTATCATCAGGCACTATGGGGTGGGTGGGCTGAGGGAAGTAGAGGGACAGCTTAGAAGGTATTTGATTACTGATTTATTGATTTACATGGCTTTAAAATCAATAAACTTATTACACTTACTTAATGATATTTTATTCCAAAGAATCTTGTTTTTTTATGTATGTTTGGAATAAATATCTTTGTTGTTTTTTGTTATGTTTTAGGATAAAACTTCTGTGTGTTATTGTCGTTGCTAATTATTCGTCTTGATTCATGATATTCAGATTCATGGTTATATCATTTTTCTTTTTTAAACTTGTTACTAATGTTAATGTTAAAAGTCCTGTACGTTTAAGCATTATATTCAGTTGTCAGCTAAGACAATAGCTGGGTTACTTCTAGAATTTCTTGTTAAATATTACCAAGTTAATGTAAAATATAACATTGATTATTTTAGAGGGATTATCTGCTTGTAAAAAGTGTGATATGTGTATAACGCCTTGTCCTATACACGTAAGTGGAAAAATTTTTCTCTTCGTGGAGCGGAAAAGGGCTAACTGTATGTATAGTTATTATTGTATATAGGCAGAGAATCCTTTTGAATTATTTTTGAATGTACATAATACTTCTCGTTTCTGGTAATGCATGTATAGCTTAATTAATGTGAAAACAAATGATCGTACACGGTTGAGCGAGTTATATGCGCTTTGGATTAGTATATAATTGAAGAACTATTTTCTGATTTAATGTATTATATTTAATTGCTCGAGATGATACTGCGAATGTACCGTGAAAATCAAAAGAGAAATCAGTAATCCACAAGATCATGGAACGGTGGCGTGTGAGCAGGTGGAGGGGGCAAGGTGAGACGGACGGTTGGTTTCGAAATTAATACATAGAGACTTTGACTGATGATTACTGGGCTTTAAGACAATCGTGTAACACATATGTACACTTTACTGACCGACAATATTTATCATACAAGAACGTATTTTTATATGTTATGTTCTGGAACATGGGTTTAATAGACGTTTGCTATTATTTGTTGGGGGAATATGATAGGCTAAGGTTACTGATAATATTTGCTATAAACATATTACACAATTATGTAAAAACTTTTGTTACTGCGTTAGCATAAATATTCTCTCGTTCATTGGTACGTGTATGATAATATAGTGACAAGGATAATGATGTAAGTGTTTTTGTAAAATATACTTGTTCAACTAAGTAAAATAGTGAACTGTTAATTTGTTAGAGATATTTGAAACAAGTATGATAATTTTAAGATCGTTGTCATCTTACTGAGTGCTTAAGCTGTGGAGACTTTGTATTAATTATAAAACACGTTTTATCATCGCGAATGTTGTCTTAGGTTTCAGTCGTTGTTTATGCTTAATTTCTTCTAATTTCAGGTTATTGCTATGTAGATTTTATAGAGAGTGAAAACTTTATTTAGTAGCGGCGTGACATCACAATTGATCGTACTGACAATTAGACCAAGGTGATGAAAGTTTTGTTAATGTTAAACGTTCTATGTTTAAGCTGCGAAAATTAACAATTGTTGAGATTAGTAGATCACTGCTCTGACAATTCAGTGAATGAGGTACGTTAATAATAGTTTGTATGTATTAGTACTTTAACTGTTGTTCTAAGTGTGGAACTTTGGTTAACGGTTAAAGCAGTATTATTCATGTTTAAAGTGTGTGTAGGTTTGTCGTTGGTGCGATATATCCTAGTATCAAAATTCTGCTTATGCATCAGGCCTTTAATTTAAATATTGAAAAACTTTGCTTACGATTCTATGCCTATATTAACGGCTGATCAGTTAGAATAATTTAAGACAGCGGTTACGTCATATAAATGGTTATGTTAAATATTACCTCATGGTTAGACTAAAAGTTTAACCATTGCCCTATGTATGAAGATATGCTTGACAAAGGAAATAAATAGGGGACATTTTTGTATGTCTATGTTAAGTTACTTTACTCGGTTGTTATAGTGGTGGAACTTTTTGTTATGTTAACTAGTTTAATTACGTGTCTAAGGTTGTGTGTAGGTTTTCGTTAGTACATTGTATTATACTTCTTGTTCAAGGTGAACGCTCGGGTTATCTTATTAATGGTAATAACTTGTGATCAGTATCAGCATATATTCGTTGATATGGTGTAATAAAAGAAAACTTGTTTTAACACAGTGATCGTTATCAAAAATGATAACCGCATGTTGACTTATGAATCAAGAAGATTCAATAGATTTACACAGATTTTTGTTGGGAGGTGGGGATGGGTAATGTAGGGGTAGGGTGGAAGGTTTGATTTACTGATAAACTGCTTAGGGTACGTAAAAACTCAAAATTTTTTAAAAGTTTATACATTGTATATGATAAAAAACATAAAAATTTATAGAAAACAACGAAAGATGTTCTAAAGCAAAAAAAACAATAATGAAACGAGACATCAAAGCAAGTGTATGTATGACATGTATCGAACATTTGAGTAATATCAAATAGATAAATAGAATCAATAGATCGAGAGGGGAGAATCACGAGCTGTTGGGTTTGTGATGGTTTGGATTTCACTGATTTGTACTTCTTTAGGGTGATGTAAAACATGAAGACAATTTCTACTGAAATAGACCGAATCATAGTAGATCAAATAATGTCAATAGAGTCATGGTATGGACGGGAGGGTGGAGTGCTAGGTTTTGCTCTTACTGATTTACTTGCTTGATGGGTATGTAAAACATAGCATTCTTGTGTAAAAATTATGCTTGATAATCATAATTAAAGATAATAGATGCATGTTTGGTACAGGAGGGTAGGTTGGGGTAGGTTTGATTTAACTGCTATTTAGCTGCTTAGGGTAATAATGTAAAAACTATGACAAGTTTAGTAAAAAGATGATGACTTCGAATATCACAGCATCAAATAGATCAGATAGATCCATGGATGGACAGGCATAGTGGCTGATTGGTGGTTTACATGAAATTTACTGCCATTAATCTGATTTTAGCTGCTTCTTAAGGGTATGAGTTAAAACGCTGACAATTTAATAAAAAAATACTTTGACTTGAGGATCCATTAGATCAATAGATCTATGAATCAATAGATCATAGATCACGGAAGGCGTTGGGGAGGGGCTGTTTGACCTTTACTGATTTTACTGCTTCTAGGTGTATGTAATAACATTTGACAATTATAAAGTAAAAAATATAATAGGAACTTGAATCAATCATAATCCCACGGAATGGAGTGAAGGAGGACCCAGTTGTTGAGTTTACTCGCTTTTGGGTATGTAAAAACAGTAAATTTGTAATTATAAAACTAAAAAGAAAATAAGACGCGAATTTTTCCTGATTTTTTCTCATCATTGTTACAGGACCTTCTTCGAGCTTTAACATATTAATAAGGCGAAACACGCAAGATCACTTGTTTGTTATACTCCGAATATTTTATTAACGTCAGCACCGCACCGTGCGGTTACGACTGCCCGACTCACCTGACTCAGACTCATTCATCGACCTCTTTCCGTTTCCTGAGTCCAAATCTCGACTCCTTTCTCCACTTCTATTATGCATTTTCATTCATTCTACCGGAGGGACCGCCTTTTAGGGGGCCAATGACATCCTTTATCGACATTATATATAGTCCGATTTTCGAGATCTATCAGTCCCCTATAACAATATATCAAAGACTAATATAAAGAGCAATATAAGACACTGGGAGCCTGCACCGGTCCGTGATCACAAACTCCTCGATTTCTCGATCCCCGACTCTTCCAGACAATGCCGACTCCGAATCCTCGCTCTCCTAATATTTCAGCCTTCTACGAACAATATTCGATTTTTAGGGTGATGGCTGCCGCCCGTTATCGGGGGATCGGCAGGGGGAGCGTAATCTCCGTCGGAGACGATACTACGTCATCACCTAGCCGTCGTGCTCCAATTTTAGCTCTGATAAGATAAGCCTAACTCCATGTAGATATATAATATATATAGTATATAGGTTATAATAATATAATATTATTAATATATATATTCATTATAATGATTATAATATGCCGCTTATATATAATGTATATAATATAGTAAATGTATATCTCATATTTGATAATTAAATCTATACAGGATTGTATAAAAAATGAAAAAAAATTCGAAGTAGAAAAAAAAAATGAGGTAAAATCTCATGCAATAATATAATAATAATGTCTAATTAACAATAATAATAAGGATGTATAATAAAACTCCAGTTGTGATTTCGGATCAGTCGACCACTGCTCGGATTGGTCCGATCTCACACACACGGAATACCTAATAATGAATAATAATAATGATAAAAAAAAATTCGAAGTAGAAAAAAAGGGAGTGAGTGAGGCTTGTTTGTGGGTCTGATGTCATTTGTGACCACATGTAATACTACGTATTTATTTGACATAAATAATTTACATCATCCAAGATTAATAGGGTAAAATAGAATTGTTTGAGGTTCTTTTTTTATACTAGAGATAGTTCTCCTTAGTTTAGTTTACTATTTATTCTAAAATTGGCAGCAGAGAGTAGTAGGAAAATGGAAGATAAACCAAAAGTAGGAAGTAAAGGAACTAGTGACAGGAGACACAGAGTATCGGGTTGTCATTCGATTTCTGGTGAGGTAGAAGAATATGAGAATTGGAGTGAAGGAATAAATGATTGATTAATAGTGAAAGGTTGAGAAGTGAATTATCCAACAATTGAGATTAGAATGCCACTATGAGAATAGAGAGAAAGAATGATTGGTTAATGGTGAGAGGTGAAGAAGTGAACTATCCAGAAATTGAGATTAGAATGGCACTAAAATGGAATGCAAATGAGGCACTGAAAAATATGAATCAAGGAGGAGTGGAAAAACTTTTAGAAAACTAGATAGTCTTTATGAGAAATCAAAATGGATAAATTGAAAAAGAATATCAGTTTCTTTAGGGTATTAAAAAGGAGTGAAAGGATGAGATTATATTGTTAGATATGAAAGCCCCCGCAGCAGTGTGAGGCTATGGAAGGATAGAAAATGAATGATGAAATGAAAAGAGTCATTTGCTGCATAATGCAAAACTGAATAAAACGGACTTGCATGTAGTATTAAGTGCTTGTGGAAATGATGAATATAATTATGTAACAAAAAAAATTACTCAGAAATATATTCCAGAAACAGATAAGGATAGACCTAAAAAACAAGAGGAACCTTGAATCAATGAAGAAAAAGAAATATTATAAAGGGGAGAGGATACAGTAGTATTTTAAATGTTAAAAGTTCGAAGAAGAGGGACACATGGCTAAAGATTGTAAGTAGAAAGGGAATTGTTTCATTTGCAAATCAAGAGAACATTGGACGAGAGATTGCCCCGAGAATTGGAAAAGTAAAAATAAAGAAGGAGAAGAAACAAATAAAGAAAGTGTTATGGAATAGCAATGAAAGAGAAGTTCAGGATATTAACCTAGAGACAATAGAGGGCATGCTGGAAACTGGTTGCAATAAAACTGTATGCGGAGAATTATCAAAAGTAAAGATCATAGCCAATTTAACCCCAAGATAAACAGAGAATATGTAAAAAAAAAAATAAAAAAAACACAATAGAAGATTTAAATTTAGAGAGAGTAAGTTTGAATAAAAAAAATGTATTAAAAATACCTTGTAAGAATGGGGATAAAAAGGTTAAAATATGAAAAGAAATTAATGTGGGAGATGTTCCTTGGTTGATACGTGAAACTATGGTAAATATGGGATTGGTGATGAATAGGGAAAAGAAAAAAACAAAATTTGATACTGAAATGAAATGTAAGTTAGATGGAAGAAATCATTTAAGAATAGAGCTTGCGATACAAAAAGTTAACACAATTTGAATTGTGAAGGATTGGATGCAGGATAATGTCAAATGCAGAAAAGGATTAGCAAAAGTTCATTTTCAGTTTGAACATGGCAGTTGTGGTAAGATTCGGAACCTAATTGAGCACAGTGCAAGAAAGATGATTTGTTCAAGAAAAAAAGAAAAGAATAAAAAAAGATTTAGAAAGAATTTGTAACAATTGTTATATATGTAAAAGATACAAGAAAAAGCCGGCTTAACCAGTAGCGGGGTTTCCAATAGCCTTCAAATTTAATGATTTGGTGTCATTGAATTTAGGAGAATGTGAAGGAAAAGGTTTCTGGTTATTGTCAACATAGCAACGAGCTACGTAAGATCTAAGTGGATAAGAAACAAACAACCTGAGGAGATCATAAGAAATATAATAAAAAATTGGATTATCATATTTGCAGCACCAGGTAAATTCTTCTCTGACAATGGACAAGAATTTCAGAATGAAGAATTAAAAAAAATGACCGAATGTTTTGGGGTAGAAATAAAAAGTACAGCAGCAGAAAGTCTGGAGCAATGGAAAATGGGATAAAAAATGGTGGGGTTAATTAAGGAAGTTGATGGATGACGACCTTTCAGGTTGGGATGCAGCTGTCATGGATTGTATCAGCAACGAATAGTTTGTTGATGAAGAGCGGTTATTTGTTCAATCAATTAGTGCTTGGGAGAAACGTAAATTTGACTAACGCGGCAGAAGAAACAAAATTAACAGTTAAACATAGAAAGTAAAATCATAGAGGAAAATCTCACAGCAATGAGAAAAGCTAGAGCTATACACCAGTGGCGTGCATTCAGGGCATGCAAGTCATGCTGAGCATGACCAAAGAAATATAGAATTTTGCTAAATTCTTATTATATAAAAAAAAAATGCTTACAAACTAATAATAAAAAACAGGGAAACAAAATTACGTCAAGTTATAGTGTTAAAATCTTAAATTCATTTTGAAATTCTTCAATATTCAACACTTATATTAAACTAATGCTAGCATGACAGTTTCTCATTGTGTAGCATTTAAAAATCTCGTCCGCAGCGACCGCGTTTACGGGTGAATTTCCTATTATTAAAACGAGGACGAATAAAAGCTGTACTACGATAGCATGACACTCAGATTCTCCACTCGTGTTCTCAACGTGTTTCAGCATCGTCCTCATATATATATATATATATATATATATATATATATATATATATATATATATATATATATATATATATATATATATATATATATATATATATACACACATTCTCTATATATATATATATATTATATATATATATATATATATATATATATATATATATATATATATATATATATATATATATATATATATATATATATATATATATATATATATATATATACCGATATATAAATAAATATATATATATATATATATATATATATATATATATATATATATATATTTATATATATATATATATATATATATATATATATATATAACTATATATAATATATATATATATATATATATACCGAGTATACCTATATATATA
This sequence comes from Trachelipus rathkii, assembly GCA_015478945.1. Classification (NCBI taxonomy): domain Eukaryota; kingdom Metazoa; phylum Arthropoda; class Malacostraca; order Isopoda; family Trachelipodidae; genus Trachelipus; species Trachelipus rathkii. The sequence goes on from JABUQX010030131.1 coordinate 35,943, forward strand.
TATATATATATATATATATATATATATATATATATATATATATATATATATATATATATATATATATATATATATATATATATATATAATAATAATAATAATAATAATAATAATAATAAAAATATAATAATAATAATAATAATAATAATAATAATAATAATAATAATAATTATAATGAAACCTGATGTTAATATTTTATGCTGAAATTACCTAAGAATGGAGAAAAGATAAAACCCTGCCAAACGTACAAAGTTATCATTTTCGTTTTCTAATAAATTATGGGAGTACTATATATTTGTCTTACTCAAATTCATTTATAACTTTACAATTAAATCAGTTGGAATATTGAAGAAATATTTTGAGGGAAAAAATAATAAATAAATAAAAAAATAGTGAAAAAAAGGGGAAAATGTGATTTTGCTTAGAGCGAAATTTTTATTTCAAGGTTAACGGCATTTCTAAGCCTCTAGTTTTCTTCAGACCTTGGTGTGCTTAGTTACCCTTTTTTTTTTTTTTGGTGTGAAATTTTTTTTAAAGTTTTACGAAATCTTTTTCTTAAGAAATTATAGTTTGCACTGTAAAAAACCTAAGAGTAATGGATGCCGCAGAATGTGTTATTGAAGATCTTTTAAAAACAAGATTTAGTATGAGAAGTTATGAAGAAAAAAATTTAATTATTAAAAACGGAAGATTAACTCCATCATTACCAGACCTAAAAACCAAAGGAAAAAATTTTGAAAGACATTTTCAAGAATGTCATTATGAGAAAAAGAAATGGTTGACTGGGAGTTCAAAATTAAATAGGCTTTTTTGTTGGCCTTGTTTGATTTTTTCATCAGAAAAATCTGTTTGGAATGAGGGAGGATACACTGATTTAAATAATTTATACATCAGCATGCAAAAGCACGAAAGATCACAGCGACATATAAAGTCATATTTATTCCTCAAATCATTCGGTAATGTACGTGTGGATGTTATGTTGGATGAACAAAAAAGATTTGATGTCCAACAACACAATGAAAAGGTTGCTAGAAATAGAGAAATTCTTCGCAGGTTAATAGATGCGGTCATATTCTTAGGCTGTCAAGAATTATCTTTTAGGGGCCATAATGAAACAAATGAATCAAATAATCGTGGAAATTATGTAGAACTTCTGCAGTTGATGAGCCGGTATGATGAAAAATTAGCAAATCACCTATCAACAGCGACAATTTTCTCTGGAGTTTCGAACAGAATTCAAAATGATTTAATTGAATCAATTCAAAATGTAATTCTTAGTGAAATCCATTCTGAAATTTCTGATGCAAAATTCATTGCAATTCTCTTAGACGAGACATCAGACGTATCAAATATTTCACAGTTATCTACTGTTTTACGATACCTTACAAAAGAAAACGAAATAGTAGAAAGATTCCTTGGTTTTACAGACGTAAGTCTTGACCGTTCGGCAGATGCTTTAGCTCAACATGTTTTTCGCTGCATAGAAAATATTAAAGGTGAAAGTAAATTAATTTCTCAAACCTATGATGGAGCTGCTACCATGTCAGGCCATCTTCATGGTTTACAAAGTAAGGTAAAGGAAAAGTATCCATCTGCAGTTTTTGTACATTGTTGTGCACATGTGTTGAATTTAGTTTTATCTCAAGCATGTGGAAGTATAAAGGAATGTAAGTTATTTTTCACGGTTTTAAGTGGTTTAGGAAGTTTTTTCGCTAAATCGCCTAAAAGGACAAGTGCACTTGATGCTATAGTTAAAAGAAGGTTTCCAAAAACCGCACCAACTAGATGGAATTACAGTTCTCGCTTAGTTCATACTGCCAAAGAAAATAGATCTTTATTGATTGAGTTATTTGATGAAATAATTGATAATGTAGAGAAATGGGATGGAATAACTATCAATTCCGCAATTGGATTCAAGCACAAATTAGGTGATTTTAAATTTATTTTTCTACTTGAAACATTTAGTGAAATATTTTCCTTTACTGATGTTTTATTTAATGTCCTTCAGTCAAAAAGTTTGGATATTACTTATTGTGCTAATGAAGTTAGGAAAACTACTAAATTGATTGAGGAAAAACAAGATCTTTTCTCTAAAATATATGACAATGTTAAAGGAAATTTTCCATCAGAAACACATCATGATTACTATAGAAATCTATATAATAACATCATTCAAACAGTTGTGAATCAACTAAAAAGAGTCCGATTTAAATCTCTGGAAGATCTTGTTTTTATAGAACTATTAAACAGTCATAATTTTAAACAATACGCAAAAGATTTTCCTAAGAAACCTTTCGAGTCTCTAAGCATAATTTACGGAAGCCATTTTGACAAAATTCGACTGCAGAACGAATTGATAGTTGTGTATTCTTCGGATGATTTTAGAAATAAAAGTATTGTACAACTAATAAAACACTTCCAAGACAATGAACTTTATGAAGTTATGCCTGAATTTTTTAAACTTTGCCAGCTCATTGCTACGATACCATCTACAACAGCAACAGTAGAAAGAAGCTTTTCTGCATTGAAAAGAATTAAAGTATATCAGAGGAATACAACAAGCGAAACTCGATTGTCAAGTATTTCAATGATGTCAATAGAAAGGAACCTTCTCTTGAAGTTAAGAAATTCAGAAGATTTTTATGAAAGAATTATAAAAGAATTCATAAAAAAGGAAAGGAGGATGGATTATATATTCAAATAAGGTAAGTACATAATTATAATCTAAATATATATATATATATATATATATATATATATATATATATATATATATATATATATATATATATATATATATATATATATATATATATATATATATATATATATATATATATATATATATATATATATATATATATATATATATATATATATTATTGCATGACCGGTATAATGGGTCACTGCACGCCACTGCTATACACATTAAACAAGAATCAGAAGAAAGATTAAAAAGAGCTTTAATTAAAAATGTAAGAGATCATAAAAAAGAAGAAGCAATAATAGGAGATAAAATATACTATAAGAGGGGAAAATAAAAAAAAAGATGGAGAGGACCTGCAAAGGACATTGAAACAGATTAAAAAATAGTAATAGTGAAACACGGAGTATTTTGAGATACCAATAGTACACATTACAAGAATAGCTCAAGTTAAGGAAAACATGAAGAAGAAGAACTACAGAACTACAGAACACCGACTAGCAAAGACTTTACAGTCCACTCAAGGCTAGTCTGAGGGAAAGATGAGGTCACCGGCTTAGAACGTTATAATTAACCCTCCAAACGGTGAACCCCAAAACTGTTATTACAAAATATTATTGTAGTGATCGATGATGTCACCGGCTTAGAATGTTAGAAATAACCCTCTAAGTGGTGGACATCAAAACTGTTATTACAAATTAAGACGATAGTGTGATCGATGAGGTCACCGGCTTAGAACGTTAGAAATAACCCTCAAAGTGGTGGACATCAAAATTGTTAATACAAAATATTATGATAATGTGATCGATGATGTCACCGGCTTAGAACGTTAGAAATAACCCTCTAAGCGGCGAACATCAAAGCTGTTATTACAAATTAAGATGTTAGTGTGATCAATGCGACCACCGACTTAGAGCGCTAGAACAGCGGTAAACATTAGCGATAAATTTACCTCTAAAGGGTAAACATTAAAACTGTTCAATATAAGTTCGGCGCCCAAATTCTTTTAAGATGTACTTTTAACATTTATCAAATGATCTCAATAGTTCGTTTGATTTCACCTTATCTAATTATATCGTTTTAATAAAGTAAGATTCGGTATGAGTTGAAGTTCACAAACCAATTTCCTTAAAGTGTTTATCTAACTTTTTCTTGAATAAATCGATGTTGCCGCTGTTCACTATTTCATAAGAGAGACTATTCCACTTCTCAATTACATCGTAAGTGAAAAAATTCTTTGCTATATTGGTTTGAAATCGTTTATGACAAAGTTTATGCCCATTACTTCGTGTTACATCATTAAAATCATATCTAAAGAATTGCCTGTAATCGACATTGTCAAATTTATTTAGTATTTTGAAAACTTCTATTAATTTTCCTCTCAATCTTCTTGTCTCTAAAGAATGGATATCTAATTCACGTAGTCGTTGCTCATATGATTTACCTCTCAATTCAGGGATTAATTTGGTTGCCCTTCTTTGAATTCTTTCAATTTTTTCTATGTCTTTTTTGAGGTATGGGCTCCAAAACTGCACTGCGTATTCCAGATGAGGTCTAACTAATGTTTTATAGAGAGGAAGTATATTTTTAGATTTATATTCGAAGTTTCTGGCAATAAATCCTAGAGCTTTATTTGCTTTTTTAACAGCTTCAGCACATTGTTTCGCAAACTTTAAATCCTTATTAATTAATACTCCTAGATCCTTTTCCTCACTGACAACTTTGATAACTGTGTCATCTATTTTGTAATCATATTCATTGTTCCTACTCCCAAAATGTATAACCTTACATTTATCGGTATTAAATTTCATTTGCCATGTTTTTGACCAATTTACAATCTTGTTCAAGTCGCTTTGGAGTAATTGATAATCTTTCTCACATATTATGCGATTTCCAAGTTTCGTATCATCTGCAAATTTCGAAATATTGCCTAAAATATTATTATCTATGTCATTTACATATATAATGAACAGTATTGGACCCAGGACAGATCCTTGGGGTACACCACTAGTAACATTCGTCCAATCAGAGCATTCACCATTGATAACGACTCGTTGTTGTCGATCCGAAAGCCAATTTTTAATCCAATTTAAAAGATTTCCTCGAATACCATGAGCTCTAAGCTTTTCCAATAATCTTTGATGAGGGACGGTATCAAATGCTTTTTGAAAGTCTAAGTAAATGACATCGAAGGATTTATAATTATCTACATCGTTAATAACCACATTAAAAAAAATTCTAGCAAATTTGTTAAGCATGATCTATTTCTTCTAAAACCGTGTTGGGAATTCTTGAGCAATCCATGATCTTCAAGATGTGCAACTAACCTATTAGTTAGTATTGCTTCAAAAATTTTACCAACTATAGAAGTCAAGCTAATTGGTCTGTAGTTATTCGGAACCTTACGATCTCCTTTTTTGAAAATGGGAGTTATATTAGCAATTTTGAAATCATGAGGAACTATTCCTTCTTTTAAAGACTTATTGAAAAGCATTGTCAAAGGTTTCACTAATATGTCTTTCAAATTTTTGAGATGCGTTGGATAGTATCCATCTGGTCCAGGCGATTTATTTATTAATAATTTATCAATCTGGAAAGCAACTTCCTCTTCTAGAATTTCAAATGTATCTAAAATGTTGTCTGCATGAAAATTCCTTATGTCTTTCATGCTAGGCAGGCTATCTAGATTCTCTTTCGTAAAAACTGTCGAGAAAAAATTATTTAAAATGTTTGCCATATCAGCACTGTTTGATTTTAAATTACCATTAATGTCCAGTAAAGGTCCAATTGATTCCTTAATGGAACTTTTGTTATTAACATATTTGTAAAACTTTTTAGGATTAATTTTACATTCACGAGCAATATTAATTTCAAAGTTTCGTTTATAATTTCTAATTAATCGTTTGCAGCTTCGCCGACAAGCTATGTAACTATTATTATTTTCCACTGAAGGAGACGACTTCCATAGTTTATAAGCTCTATTTCTATAAGAAGAAGAAGAAGAAGAAAAAGAAGAAGAAGAAGAAAGAAGAAGAAGAAGAAGAAGAAAAAGAAGAAAAAAAGAAGAAGAAGAAGAAGAAAAAAGAAGAAGAAAAAAAAGAAGAAAGAAAAAAGAAGAAGAAAAAGAAGAAGAAAGAAGAATGAAGAAAGAAGAAGAAAGAATAAGAAGAAGAGAAGAAGAAAGAAAGAAGAAAGAAGGAAGAAAGAAGAAGAGAAAGAGAAGAAAGAAAGAAGAAGAAAGAAGAAAGAAAGAAAGAAAGAAAGAAAGAAAAAAGAATAAAGAAGGTAGAAAGATGAAGAATAGAAGAAAGGAAGAAAGAAGAACAAGAAAGAAAAGAAGATATGAGAAAGAAGAAGAAGAAGAAAGAACTACTACAGAACTACAGAACTACAGAACACCGACTAGCAAAGACTTTACAGTCCACTCAAGGCTAGTCTGAGGGAAGATGAGGTCACCGGCTTAGAACGTTATAATTAACCCTCTAAATGGTGAACCCCAAAACTGTTATTACAAAATATTAATGTAGTGTGATCGATGATGTTACCGGCTTAGGATGTTAGAAATAACCCTCTAAGTGGTGGACATCAAAACTGTTATTACAAATTAAGACGATAGTGTGATCGATGAGGTCACCGGCTTAGAACGTTAGAAATAACCCTCTAAGTGGTGGACATCAAATTGTTAATACAAAATATTATGATAATGTGATCGATGATGTCACCGGCTTAGAACGTTAGAAATAACCCTCTAAGCGGTGAACATCAAAGATGTTATTACAAATTAAGATGATAGTGTGATCAATGCGACCACCGACTTAGAGCGCTAGAACAGCGGTAAACATTTGCGGTAAATT
>JABUQX010030131.1:47500-67500 GCA_015478945.1 Trachelipus rathkii
TGATGCTCTAGGGTGGATTTTCTGTCTGTGACGAGCTCTCACTAATTAATGGTACAGAGGGGGCGGTAAGGCTGGGCTTTCTTTTCGACGTTTGTCATGTTCTCCTACTGCTTTTCTTTTCCGATGCTTGTACAGCACCTTACCATCTTGGGGCAAAAGGAAAGAGTAGAAAAGAGAAAGAAAGAAACTCATATCATATATATCTATACCATATATATATATATATATATATATATATATATATATACGCCTCGTGGCGCAGGAGGTTGAGTCACTATATATATATATATTAGTGATGGACCGGATGTCAAAATTTGACTGTTTGCGGATGCGGATCTTAAAGAGGATGAGGATGCGGATGCGGATCTTAAAGTAACGGGGTTTGAATAGCAAAATCTCTTTCTGCACAAAATTAAATTATATATATATATATATATATATATATATATATATATATATATATATATATATATATATATATATATATATATATATATATATATATATATATATATATATATATAAAGTTAACTTTCTTTATACTATATATATTTACAGCTGTCACCACCAATCACGGGCAGAGCCCTATTCGAGGAGGGGGTGCACGCAAAAATTTCATCCGCTAGCGCAAGTACGCTGATGAGAGCTGGGTCTTTTCCAAGGCTTTTAAAGTGAGGGAGATTAAATCCAGCAGGAAACACAGAAGATGGAAGAGAGATTCCACAAAACAGAGGTGTAGGAAAGAAGGAAGCACTACTGTAGTGGAACTCAAGCACCCAGGAGTTACCAATATCTACAAACTCATGCTGAGACAGCACCCCGCCGCGTACTAGGGGCGTCGTAAAGGTGTGGTGGTACGTAGTGGTAAGTTCCCTCTCGAACACCCTGTCCTTTGCAGTACCTAGAAAAGAGATAAAGTACCAACATCGCACCGCAAAGATAGAGGGTCAAGTAGAACTGGAAAGTACAAAACAGTTTTGACACAACTGACCCTAACCAAAAGCCCGGGGTGAAACCCGAGCCCTCCCAGATATGAGAACATTACTCCATACAAGAGTGGATGGGATACTGTATATCTGAGATATGGAAAGTTAGAAGAGTTTTAGAGGGAGGTGTGAAGTTGGGGTTTTTCCAAAAAATTAAGATTTCTAGGGTTTGAGACGACCCAATCAGGAAATTCTATCAGATCAGCGAGAATAGAATCAGAAAGATAGATTGAGATGAGAGGCAATTCTAGAAGTAAAGAAGGTAGGGTGAAATGAGTTGAAGAAGCGAAGATTAAAGAACAAACGACATATGAGGTGGACCAGGGTTAGATATTGCAGGTGAAGATCAATAATGAAAAGTAAGAATAAAGCTGGGAGAAAGACCGAACCCTGAGGGGAACACCACTTTATTGACAGAAAAAAGAGTTATAAAAATCAAGCACAATGAAAATAGTGAGCGACTTGAAAGCTAGACAAAATTAAGCAAAGAGAAGGAGAAACCCAAGAATGGGAGCTTGGAGAGTGTGACTGCATTGCCATACCAGTCAAATCTTTTCAAGCATGTAATGGCACCACCACGCAAATCTCAGTGTTCCCTAAGAGCGGAAAACCATAAATCGATTAAATAGTAAAGTATATCGCCAGTAGACCTTGAACGTCAAAAACGTACTGGCAGTCAGGAAAGAACAGGAATTAGGAGTGATGAAGTATGAGGAGTTAAGGGTTCAAAGATCTTAGATAAAATACAAGTGAGAGCTAGCTATGGGACTGATAGTTAGAAGGATCAAGAGCAGCTTCCTTTTTTCAAGATAGGTTGGACAATGTGCATTGCTTCCTTTAGGAAGAGTACTAGTATTGAGACATAGAGAATATAATTGAACGAGGGGCGGAGGTGCTTTGCATAACTTCCATTCCCCCAAAACTCGAGGAAATGCCATCAAACCCCCATGTTGTAGATCCTCAGGGCCCCATGCCCGATAAGTGTAATCTCAGGCAAGAGAACATGAGGACCTGAGAGGAGAAAAGGGAGGAGAGGAGGAGGAATGCCAGATGCGTCAGGAGTTGAGTTAAGAGAGGAAAATAGAATGAAGGAATGACACAGTTTGGAGAGTTAGCAACAGAGCAATCAGATCGAATAAGAGGAGGAAAGATTGGTTACAGAAGTTGTTGTTAGAATGTTTTTGGCAAGAGGCCAGAAAGATTTGTCAGTAGAACCAAGAAGGGTTAGCACACTGGTTTGAGTGAAAGCCTCACGTGTTACAATACAAAAAAGCGAAAAAGAATTTACATATATATATATATATATATATATATATATATATATATATATATATATATACATATAACCTCTATATATATCACTCTTCTGCTATGATATTATATACTCTCCTCTTCGCTCCTCTATACTATATATATTTAAATAAAGAGGGAAGGAGAAGGCCCGACCAAAAGCTCGACCCACCCTCTTCTTTTGGTCGCGACTAATATAATATATATATATATATATATATATATATATATATATATATATATATATATATATATATATGCTCTCTCTCATATATACAGAAATCGAAATTCAAAATTACAATTATTCCATAAACTCACGTGATAAAGATACAAAATATATCATGTATTTTTATAATGCATTTGATAAAATGCAGAAAACATCCACCAACATCCTCATTTCCAAAGGAGGGATGCGGATGCAAGATGCAGATGTGGATGTCAAATTGATTTTGGATGTTCCTGAGTGCGGATACGGATGCGGATGTCATGTCCATCATAATATATATATATATATATATATATATATATATATATATATATATATATATATATATATATATATATATATATATATATATATATATATATATATATATATATATATATATATATATACTTTCACGGTATATATATATATATATATATATATATATATATATATATATATATATATACCATATATATATATATATATCTTCATATATATATATATATATAACATATATAATAACATATATATCTTCTGCTATATATATATATAATAACGAATACTTTTTGAAAGAGTCTCATTTTCTTCGCGTGAGCCGAGTTCAATCTCGATCTGGCCACTGAATGGACACAAAAATCGCGGGCAATAGGAAATTTTCTGTAATATTTAATTATAGTTTTCGGCATAGTGCATTACATTAATCTGAATGCCACACATCACTAAAAACATAGACAACACATATAACAGAACAATCTATTATAACATACAAAAAATCACGGTCTCTATCATGCTTCTAGCTAGTGATGCACCGGAGAGTAATTTTGGCCGGAGGCCGGAGAGCCGGAGGCCGGAGAATAAAAATTTTAATTCCGGCCGGAGGCCGGAGTCTCCGGCCGGAGAATGAAATTTCCATTTATACTTACCTTTTATATATATATATATATATATATATATATCTATATATATTTATATACATATATATATATATATATATATATATATATATATATATATATATATATATATATATATACTATATATATATATATATATATATATATATATATATATATATATATATATATATATATATATATATATATATATATATATATATATATATATATATATATTATTTTTTTTTTTACAGATTTTATCTAAAAATATTAAGAAAATCTGTATTAATTTCCATTCTGGATATTATGTCTTCTCTAGTGTGGAATTACTTTAAGATTAAAGTAAGCGATAATAGTAAAGCTGAGTGGCTTTTGTGCGCTACTAGGAATACATTACTATCAAGAGGAAATCCAAAGAAAGGTTCAAAATATTATAGTATAAAACCTTTACTGGATCATCTTGAAAAGAAACATAAAACCACATATTTGAAGATAAAAGAAATATCTGAATCTTCAAGAGGAAAGGTGGCCGAAAAAAGAAAACATGATATCACAGACACAGCAGATGATGATCCATGTCCATCCATATCATCTTCTACCTCTAATAAAAAAAGATTTGTTCAGCCTACACTGTTTGAAATAACTGAGAAAACAAAGATTTGGGACATTAATGATAGAAAAAGCAAGAAATTCATTTCAAAATTGGGGAAATTGCTTTGGACAATCTGACATTTTCTTTTGTAGAAGACATTGGATTTAAGAGATTAATAAATCACGTATGTCCACAATATAATATTCCATCAAGGCGGTACTTTTCAGAAGAGATTATCCCAACAACATATAAAAGGGTAAAGTACAAAATAACACTTCAGCTGCAAGAAATTCAAGCAATATCATTAACATCAGATATTTGGACTTGCTCATATAACAATGAAAGCTTTATAAGTATGTCAGAGCATTGGAATGATAAAGATTTTCAAAGGAAGAGTGAAACATTACAAATCAGTAGTTTTAGTGCTTCTCATTCTGCAGAAAATATGTCTAAAGTGAGAAATATAAGGCTGGGATTAAAAAATATTCATGTTGTCCTTACAGATAATGCACCAAACATTGCAAAAGGTATGAGAGCGACAGGTGTTATAAATGAGACATGTTTTATTCATTCGCCAGCTAGTAAGTAATGGCCATGATACTATATTTTCTCAAAAATCAATTAAGATTTAATTACTTTATGTGGGAAAAATTGCAGGTCATTTAGTAGATCCTGAAATTGCTGACTAGATAACTGAAATTCAAAATCTCAAAATTTTGCCAATACACAAGATTATCCAAGATGTGGAAACAAGATGGAATTCATCATATTATATGCTGCAAAGAATCATAGAGCAAAAAATTGCAATTACTATATATATTCTTCAAATTCGAAAAATAATCTAAAAATCTTAAATGCAAATCATTGGAAGCTAATGGAGAATATAATTAGATTGCTACAACCATTTGAAGAATTAACTAAAAAAGCGAGTGATGATGATGTAGATTTATCTTTTGTAATACCTGCAGTTAATGCAGTGCAAAAATATTTAGCAAAAACTTGGAAGGATAGCGGTGTAAAAACTATGAAAGATGAACTTTTAAATTCTGTTACTGAACGTTTTTGTACGAGAAAAAACTTTATGTACTTACAACAGTTCTAAATCCACATTAAAAAATAAGCTCCCTTTGATATTATTGATCAGAATAAAATAAAATTTATGCTCAAAGAAGAAGCAAAACTTTTTATAAAAGTTAAAGAGAATATTACATTAAGTTCAGATTCTGATGAACAAAATGATGATCAAAATGATCAGTCTCATACAGATTCACATGAAGAATCTGAAAATGAAACAGCAGATATTGAGAAGGAAACACTTTCAATTTTCTGAAAGTGCTTTGATGACATGCTACAAGAAAAATCGTCAGAAGAAAATGAAAAATATTCAGATATAATCAAACCAAGTGGAACTGATCAAAGGAGAAAAAAAGTTAAAATGCAAACGTAGAAGCAGCAGTGAGAGAAAACAACCTGAATTAGAAAATACTATTCAAACTACTGTGAATAAATTTTCTGCACACCACTTGTAGGAACGAAAATCGGATGCTGATCCACTGTTATGGTGGAAAGAAAGAAAAAGCTCTTTATCCTGATTGCATCTTACCTGAATTAGCTAGGAAATATCTCTCTGCTCCACCTTCAAGTGTATTTAGCGAGAGAATGTTTAGCCAAGCAGGAAATATTTATACAAGTAAAAGGAATTGTCTTTCTCCAACACTAGCTGATCAGCTCCTGTTTCTTCTTCATAATTTAAGAGCATTTGATTTTAAATATTAGAGAATGGTTACCTAAATAGCAATGCATAAGCTATTTAACTTTCCTTTCACTGACTTTGTGTTTAACAATATAATTTAATTTTCTCAAAAAATTCTATTGTGATACTCTATACAGTATCGATAACAGCTGGTACATGCACTTTATATATATATATATATATATATATATATATATATAGGTATGTAAATTTGTTTAACTATATATATATATATATATATATATACTCTCTCTATATCTGCTATATATATAAAAGTACATAGTATATATATAATATATATAAATATATATATATATATATATATATATATATATATATATATATATATATATATATATATATATATATATATATATATATATATATATATATATATATATATATATATATATATATATATATATATTTGTTAAAACTTAAAAACTCTTTAATAATTTAAAGATTAAGAATATATATCATAATTTTTTAGTCTTTTGGTCAGATATGGCATGTAGTTTAAAAGTTCTTTTACCAATTTCATTTACCTATTTCTGTATTGCATTTTTAAAGCTAGATTTATCAAAAGTGTATTTTTGTTAGGGGTAGTCATTTTGGATATCAAAAACCCTTTTAAGTTGTTTATCAAAATAATTAGTCAGTTTAGTAAATGGTGTCATATCGGCCTATTCATATTATTATATATTATTATAGTTATAATATTAGTTATTAGTTTGACTTAATATTATCACTACAACAAAAAAATATTAAAATAATTTTTTTACACTTTTTGTATGAATCAGTTCTTCTAAATAAATTTAATTCATTAAATGTCTTATTATTACTTTCAATGAATTATAACTTTTATTTTCAAAACTACCTTTCAAAAATATAGATCTCCGGCCAGCGAACTATTAGTCTCCGGCCAGGCCAGGAGATCTTTAAAAAGGCCGGAACTCCGGCCAAGCCGGAGCCGGAGCCGGAGATCCGGTGCATCCCTACTTCTAGCATAAGAAAATCTGCTCCTTTGGATGCGAAACCACGTCCATGGTGGCTAGAATTTGCAAATGCATTGAGCCGAATCAGAGTTTGCTATTAAGGCTAGATAATTAATCTTTGCATTATAATCCACTTGGTTAGAAAATACATGAAACCATATTTCTCTGACCAAGGACTCTACTGCGATAAGTAATGAACCCCCCAAATTCATGGGATAGAGGTTTGGTGGCAGCTAACTAACAGTGTGCGTGCGTGCGCGTGTACTGGCGTACGTACGTGTGTGTGTGTGGATACTAGCAGATAAAAATTTATATACAAAGAGAAACAACAAAGTAATAAAATCACTACCAAACATGATGCTCGTTGAGAATTTCATGCAGAACAGTTTTCATCGAAAGAAGGATTCGTATTACGAATGCAAGAGACGACAGATAAAGCTATATGAATGCAGATATTAGGAATTAAAACTAAAACCATTAACTGGAGAAGATTTTCAAGAAAGGAAGACGAAAGGCATTTAGCCACAGACCAGATCTAAGAACGAAATGGTCTCAAAAAAATATATAGGAAAAGGAGAAAGAATTCACTGGAAAAGTGTAGAAATGTGTAAGAAAAAGTGGACAGTGAACCCATATTTAACGGGATGTGAACACACAGAGCTCGAATAAGAGTAAATATAGACATAAGTAAATGTAAGTATAAGATCTATGGTATGTATAATAAGACATAAACGCAGTTGGTAATAGGATCATGTCGGTCACAGAAGTTAGAACAAGAAATATATCTATAAAAAAATAAAATAAACGAAAACCTCGAAGCAGAAGAAAGAGGAGAAGAAGAGGAGGAGGATGAGGAGAAGAAGAAAAAGAAGAAGAAGAAAACGGAAAAAGATAGATAAAGTCTTCACTGAAATAAATAGTATGACCAACTATTCCTAAATCATATCATATATAATATATAATTATATATATTATATATATATCTATATATATATATTAATGATATATGCATATATGTATATATCATAATATAATATATGATATACTATAAAGTCTTTGTGTATCGAGAATTCATAAACTATACCGTATTATATTATATTATATAATTAATATAAATATATTATATCTATAATATAGATATATAAATATTATAATATATATATATAATATATATATAATAATATAATATATATAATATATTTAAATATAATATATAATAAATATGAGTATATATATTCATATATATGATATATAATATAATATAATAATTATATATATTATATATATATATAATAATATATATATAGAATAAATAATATTAATATATATATAAATATGATATATATATATATATATAGTTATATATTCTGGAGAATCGTATGAGGAATCAGTCAAACAGCTGAAAATTAAGTAACGAAAAGAACCAGAAAATAGATAGGAGAGCTATTCAGAGCTCCAAAAGTTCGTAGTCTGAAAATAGGAGAAAGGAGATTTGATGCAAGAAAAGTAAAAATTCTAATCAACTCAGTAAATACACCTTAAATTTAGTTGAACATTGTTTGCAATTAAAATCGAATTTTAAAATAAGTTAAAACAAGATTAAAAATTTTATAAACATTTCAAGAAGAGGAAAGCAACAAATTGTTTTTTTATGTTTTCGGTCAATATTTAAGAAGCTGAAATTTGTTTCAATCGGTTCTTTTCGGTAAAAATGAAAAATTAAATGAGATTTGTATATAATAGGAATATATTGAGAAGTCATTCATGATTTGCGCTCAAAAGATAAGATTGGTGTTTCCCACGTCAGTGAACATATTAGATTTCTTCATAGTTAAGGGGCGCAGGTCTAGAACCCGGTCCTTTCCTTTTCGCTTGTATTACTCTTGGATCAGCGTTGGAATCTTTTGCGCCTAGAGGCAAGATCCTCTGGAGAGCTGTGAGACTAGGTTGAGACTAATGGAAAGAAGATGCTAGTTTACTGAAAGGGCGAAACCTACGTGAGAGGTTTAACTCGAGGGACAGGCGCGAAAACATTGCGTATCCGAGAAATGAATTTTTCTGGAGTGCTTCTTAGGGTTACGAGTTGCTGGCGTTGAAGAGGAAAGATGCTGGACAACAGACGAGGCGAAAGTTGTTATAGATAATCATATATAAATTATAGTATATTATACGTATATATATATATAGTATATATATATATATATACTTATATAAATATATAATTATATATATATGATATATAAGTAATATTATATTATAATAATATATAATGTATATAATTAATAGTATAAAATATATATTATATAGAATATATATATATATAATATATATATATTATATTATATATATATTATGTTATATATATAATATACAACTCCCAGGAAGGCTGTTCGCCCTGTCGGTTGACTCATCACTGCTTCTTCTTATGGCCCGAAACGCTTAACCCTATATCCTCTAGAAAACCAGTTTCTTGGCGCAATTGTCCCGAGCCAGTCCTCTGTAGTTAACACTCTCAGTAGGGTTATCGCTTTTTCAGTAGCACGAAGCATCTCTTCCATTAGGCTCCTCAAACCGTTCTCCAAGTAACGCCTCCAGATGTATCTTGCTCTAGCTTCATAAGATTCTAAACGCTATTGCCCCGAGAGAGTAATACCAAGCCACAAGGAAGAGACGGGTGCTAGCCGTGCCTATAACCATCCGAAGAATATACTACTATATATCATAAGATATACATACCTTATATATAATAAGATAACTCTATATATACCACCACCTACAATATTATCAGTAATAATAGTAACCTAATATATTATAATCATCTTATAACTATACCATACCAATATATTATATATAGATATCGCTATTTACTTACTACTATATTACGTAGTTTATATATATTCTGTTAGGTTCGGTTATTGCAAGGGTGTAACCTACACAAATAGTTAATATATATATATATTAATATACCACCAGTATATATATATATATATATATAAATATATAATATATATATATATATATATATAATATATATATAATATATATTATATATATAGTTGTTGTGTTAATACTGCACCTGCGGCAGCTCAATATGTATGAAAAATTACCCTTGAGTGATTTCTCATTACCAGGATTAGATCCGGGCCTCGCAGAACGGATAGCAATGTTGTTGACCACAGGCCTCGCGATGAAGCTAAAAAGATACTCGACTTAAACCTATGAAAGAGAACTTGTCAATAGGAATAAGGACTGCCTATATTCAGGTCAGAGTACCTCAGCTCGCGCATCTCCACTACATCTCGTCAAAGGCAACAATCAGACCCATGTACAATTGTAAGGAGAGACACTCTATAATCGAGAATGGTATTGTATGATGTTAATACTCGGCGCAAACCTGCGCTCAGCGTTCAATAAGCGTAATGAAAAATACTCCTTGAGTGATTCTATCACTACAATCTACTCTCTCTCTCTCTCTTCTCTCGCTCTCTCTCTCTCTCTCTCTCTCTCTCTCTCTCTCTCTCTCTCTCCTCTCTCTCTCTTCTCTCTTCTCTCTCTCCTCTCTCGTCTCTCGTTCTCCTCTCTCTCGTCCGCAAAGCCCATCTGGATTTGAAAGCACGTCCACGGTGGAAGAATTCCAAAGAGTTGAGCGAAGCAGGCTTGTAATGAAGCTTAGATAATCTTGTAGCATTATATATCCACCTTGGTCAGGGAAATGCATGTAACACAATGTTCCCTCGACCAAAGACCCTCCTACTTAAATTCATGGGATATGAAGGTTCCGGTAGGTAGAACTAACTAACTATATATATATATATATATATATATATTATAGTATATATATATAATCATAATAATAATATATCATAATATATATATATATATATATACTTATAAATATACATATATATATATAGAATCATATACGAATATATAATATATAAATACTAGTATATATATTATATATATAGTATATATTATATATATATATATATATATATGATATATATAATATATATATATATTAATAATATATAATAATATTAAATAATTATATATTATATTTATAGGTATACGGTGTGTATGTGCATTTATTTGTTATGTGCAGAAAAGTAGGTACATTCAGACTGTAAATAGCCATGTATGGATTGTATTTATATTTGTAGTGAGGTAATCATGTTGCACCAATATAATTGCGATTAAAATAATTTTCCAAGTTGGAATTCTCATTTTCAACATTTTTCATAGTTGGAGGAAATACAATAAAATGATTTATGTGATTTTCTGACAATAGCGACTTAACGTAAATTAAATCTTAAGGACTTATGTTATAAACAAATAAAGATTAATTTAGCCTAATATCATTAATAGCCGTTAAGATATCGTTGTTGTGATTTTCCCAAAATTTCGCAGTCAGTATATTTTGACGATAAGTATAAAGCATTTATAAGTTCAGTGTTTCCGTGCAAGTATTTTCATCATTACATAAGGTGTTATAACTTTTTTTAATATCTCAAAATAATTAGTCTCAGTCAAAATTTCTATTTTCTTTATTCTAAATTAGAACTTTAAACTACTAACTGGCATAGTTGCAATAATTACATCGAAAAAAATTCCGTTTTCAGGATACGTTTGAAAAATGAGGTAAGATCGTCTTAATTCAGCATGTACTGAAGAAACTGTTACTTAACCTCGTTCTCGGTAAACGTGTATAAGCAACGTGTCCATATTCCAACCTGAAACTTGATGAGTGAGAATTATAATAAGATAAGGAAGAGAACCGAAAAGGATTAGGAGGAAGAAGAGAAGATAGAAAGAGTAGGAGAGAAGGAGACGACAAGAAGAAAAAAACGGAAAAATTTGGGTAATTGGTGTCACTCAATAAACATTTGGAAAATATTCTTTTAACTTGTTCTATTATATACTGTATATATATAATAATTATATATTATATATAGTATATAATATAATATATATAATATATTATAAAATATATATATATATATAATATATATATTATAGTATATATGTATATACTACTAGGCTATGTTTTGAGAGAGGAGAGAGAGAGAGGAGAGAGAGAGAGAGAAGAGAGAGATCGAGAGAAGAGAGAGAGAGAAGAGAGAACATGGAAGAGTTTTTAACGATTAAAGCATAAATAGCAAGTAATCAATTAAAGTATTTAACAATCAACTCATAAATCAGCATCTACCATTTGATAGATCTAGCCTTCACCCTATTAAGAATACAGATCCCAGCTCAGGAATAGCTGTATGGTATATATAGTTATTATAGTATATATATATATATTATATATATATATAAGAAATTATATATTATATCAGATACTTCTTATATATATATATATAATTATATACTCATTATATATATATATATATATTATTATATTAGTATATATAAATAGGTCAGCGTCTGGATTAGCCGGTCATATATATCTAAATAACTATTAATGCTAAGTAAAACAGAATCATTGATGAATGCTGGTCCAATGCGCTCCAGAAAATGTAAAAAAAAAAAAAAATTTAGTCAAAACTACAATAGCTACAGCGAAAGGAATACTATTTGGAACCCTAAAAAAATTTTAAAAAATTCTTGCGAAATAAGAAAATAAAAATTAATGTTAAAATATAGAATTGAGGATTATGAAGTCTTTTTTAGAGACCTTTATTGGTTCTCGTTAAAAAAGCACTTCTATTAATTTTTTTTTTTTACTAAGAATACCCAAGGTATAACCGCCCGAGGCAGGATCCGGGGTCCTCGGGCCTTCCGGAACTACGGGGTAGGATTATTTCCCCTCCTAACGGGGACGGGTCTCCGGAACCACCCACGCTCTTTGGGATTGGTGTCCCGCGGGTTCTCCGCCCTCCTGATGCGGGTATCGGAAAACATCCCCTATGTTCCCGTCGTCGCTCGACGCCCCCTATGTGTCGTAAAGCAAACAACAATTTATTTTTTACATTCATATTTAAATTAATTAACCCAGCAATGTCTTCTTTAGCTGTAGCTATTGTCAGTTTTTGAGATATAATACTTTTTTTATTATTATTTTTTTTTTTTTTTTCTTTACATTTTCTGACCAGCATTGGAACGCAGCAATTCCACAATGTATCTTTTTACTTGTAGCAATTAATAAGTTTCAAAGAATACCATTCATGACGGCAATCCAACGCGCCTATTCATATATTAGTATATAATATATAATATAGATATTAATATATATATATTATATATATAATATATATAATATATATAGATAATATATATTATATATTATATAGATATATATAATATATATTATATATACTTACAGAGAGAGAGAGAGCGGAGAGAGAGAGAGAGAGAGTAGGAGAGAGAGAGAGAGAGGAGAGAGAGAGAGAGGAGAGTACGAGAGAGAGATCCAGAACGGGTGGCAAAATAAAAATTAATGGCTGACCTCTTCTGAACATGGCGTTTGAAACTGGTAATAAAGTATAGGGAAAAAAAAATGAAAGAAGATTGTTCCGGATTTATAGTAAAAGAAATGAGCATTACAGGTCTAGACTGTGAGCAATGTTAGATAGAGGAGAATGATATTTATGTAAAGTCGAGTGATAGAATTCCCTCAAAAGAGAAGATATGAGGCTGAAGAGTATCAGGAAACTTCTGCGTCCGTCAAATTCGATAATATAAGCTGAGAAGCAACAGTCAGTAGGTAGTAAGAAGACTGCAGAGAATCAAGTTGGAGAAATGCGAGGGGCCAAAGAAGCTATTTAAAAATGTTGAGCGAATTCCCACGTATGAGAGGTACTATATCCACAAGATTTCCGTCTTTGGATGTGTACTTCCCATCCAAACATGAGCTGAGAAAGTTCTGAAGATTGTCCCCGAAGACACTGCACAACCAATATTGAAACCTGTTTGTGACGAGAAGATAATGGCTTTCAAAAGAAGTTCCGTTGAATAAAGAAACTGAAAAATAGTAAACACCACGTCGGATGATTGAGTTGCACCACTTCTAAAAGGTGAGAAAGGTACGCTACATAGTGAAGAGTACACAATAAATAGGTCTTAGAATTAATTTGAAATACATAGAACCACTTTTGCTTTTTCTTCCACAATCAAGTAAGAATTCGGGGAACATTCCGAAACCACGCTCCTATATTAGCTTTTGATGTTGCGTAGGAGCCATTCGAAATGTAAGAGTAATGAAAAAGGTGTTGGGGGGGGGGGGAAAAAATAGATAAAAAAAGACAGAAAGTGGTATGTGAATGAGGTGCAGCATAGAAATTCCATAATGACACGTGGAAAAAATTAGGAGATAGAACAAGAACCTGTAAGAACTTGACTATTGAAAGATTTAAAGAAAAAATGAGCTGTCTATACAAATGCTAAGAATATGTAAATGAGAAATCAAAAGAAAGTCCACTAAAGAAGTTAGCGAGACCGAAAAGGAGAAATAAATCAAAACTTGTGCCAACAGACTATCGAAAGTTCCGGGAATAACACGCACAACAAACTGACTCATCGTAACCTGACGAGCAAAGAGCGAGAACGAAGAGCAGAAAGAAGAGCAAGAAGATAGCGAGAGTTTCTATTAAACTAAATCGATAGATGTCTGAGTAGATTAAAAAAAGAACGTTCAAATCCACACTTCATATACGGCAAATTCAAAATTTTGAAAAGAAAATGAATAGGACAATAGTTTTGAGGGTAAAGATGCTACATTTTATGGTAAAACTTGAACAAGTTCACACTTTCAGCAGAAAGGAAAGGTTGAATTTATTGGAAGACGCAAGCAATTACATGGCATGCAGTTCAAGGTGGAACAAGGTTTCTGAACTACTAGGAGTAAAACAATTACGGGCATTCAGGAAGTCAGAATTTGCATTTTAGAAGATTTTACGAAACCGAGTAATTGGAGAAGAAAAGAGTCAAATATGAGTTCATGTTAATGATATGTAGAGAACAAATGGGATTTGCAAGAATCAGGTGTAGCTTAAGGAAAACATGCTGAAGCGGTCGAGAATTAGATAGGGAAGAGAAGAGAGAGAGAGAGAGATAGAGAGAGAGAGAGGGAGAGAGAGAGAGGGGGAGAGGAGAAGAGAGAGAGAGAGAGAGAGAGAGAGAGAGAGAGAGAGAGACTTAACATTTTTAAGAGTGAAAAGTAAGACCATTAGAAGATAATGTCTTTTCTTACTGTGAAAGAATTCGGTTAACATGACATATCCTATAATAAAATGTTTGCACAAGAGTGCATAAGCTTGAAGACAATTGTAAATCTCTGAAGTCAACGTCTCTGGACTAAACGCATAGAGAACAAGTATGAAGTTAAACCATAGTTTATAACAGGTTAACGTTGAAGGAAAGAAATAGAATGCATGTGCGTCTCTATGCCACAGAGATATCCAAATAGCGTTGTGCCACCTCGAAGGATCCCTTGCCGAAGTCGAAATCATCCTAAAGGAAATCAAACATACGATATAAGTTCGGCTAGTTTGGCCTCGACCAAAATACCATGAACGTCTTCTCTGCAGCACCACCGTTGTTTTTGCGGAAGGACTTGCGAAAGATATGTCAGAATATAAGTATAAGAATATAAGTATAATCTAAACAAGTCATAAATTAACTTATAAAAAAAAAAAGAAAAAAAAAAAAAAAAAAAAACAAAAGGTTGTGGAAGGACTCAAGAAAGAAGAGTCTTAGTTGTAAAGGTGTGAGGATGAAGCTATATATGGTTATATTTTGCTGTTCATTTCATATATATATATATATTGTACTCTGCGTAGCTTGAGGAACAACTATTGTGGTTTTGAATACTGAAATCGTAGACAACATAGGACTGTAGCAGTGGGTGGGGAGAATATCTTTAATTTTAATGATTGAATTCAGATGAATAAGTCAACCGACTGATAAATGTCAGGATGGGAAGCGCAAGAAGGACACTCAACCACCAAAAAAGATAGTAGGTAGGATTTGACCTTGACACAACTGATCTCTGGACTTCCTATTCTCAAATTGGAAAGGTGTAAAAATATTTTTAAATTGTTTCAAATCCCTCAAAAACTAATATTCTTACCTACTATTCTACAAATTTCCGAGCACATACCTTATAACGATCTCGAAACCTACAACTTCTAGCCTTCGTTCCCATGCCTTTATATTCTTGTATCTTCTTTTCCACGTGACCTATCTTGAGAGAATTATATATTTCCTTTCATCAAATAACTATTAGAGGTTGATTGCTTCGGGTCTTCAGACTTCTTCAAAACCAGCCTAAGTTTGTTGACTCTGTAAGGAACCTCATTCCGTACTTGTATGGAATGAGCGAATAGCATTTATGGGGTGGTCCACTCATACGTATCATTGAAAAACTTTTCTTAATTTTTCAAATACCATCTTCTCAGATCAGCTGCACCACTGCCACTCTCACTCCCAACTCTCACTGACATTCGACATCTTCAACTCTCACTGACCACTCTTTTCAATTTCCCCTGACACTATTCATTTTCTCTTTCTGAACCGTTGAGCTTGTGTATTTATCTTCTTTAAACTTTTCGTTTTATTAAAAAACAACAACCCTGTGCTTCAAACTTATAGTTTAGTTTTAATTTGTTTGTAGATTGACGAAGTTATTAAGAGGAACAGTGGAAAGAGGCTAGAGGAGGAAGAAGAGGAAGATCTGAAATCAGCAACATAAAACGGACAAAGTAATTACGTATATAAGAACAATATTGACCATTAAATTTAAAAATTGAGGATAAATATAGTTAGAGGAAACAGATCACACACCTATACGTTTCTGTTAAAAGCAACAGGTAAAGATGTGAGGGGGGTGTCTAGAAGAAGCGAGGTACTGAAGAACAAAGGGTGATGAACGCAAATGCCTCTGAAATTAAAAGGAGAAAAAAATCAACGCTTCATTGTCAGCTAGTTTCTTAGAGACATTAAACTTATAGACTACGAAGCATGAGCCGTGGAACCACAAAGTTTTAAGTGGAGCCGAAGCAAAAACAATTTTTTTTAGTGGAATCGGGCAAGGTGTCGGATAAAAAGAAGATGTAATTGCGCAAGGTGAGGTGTAGATACTCTATATAGAATGCTGGAAACATGACGGATATTGTTTTTGAAACTGTGAGGCTCAAAAGGAACCAACTATTGAGCAATGGAGTGTAAGAAGGTTTATTCCCAGGCAATAATATATAAAATAAATAATATATATTAATTAAAATAATATATATATAATATATATAATATAATATATTAATTATAATATATATATATAATTAATATAATTAATTAATAATAGTATATATAATATATATATATATATAAAAATATAATATATAGAATATCTATATTATGTTAGACCATATGTATAAATACTCCTATATTATGTCACATACCTCTATACATATTGTACTCCTAATCGTTTGTAGTTATCTACATATATATATTGACCTCATAATCTATATATTTAATAAACATAAAAATAATTACGATCTAATATGAGTTCCACATTCTCATCTATAATTAATTAGTTGCAATCGATAAATTTATTAATCTTTCAATTTTGACAGTCTATACTAAAAATTTCATATCTTTGACAATTCATTTTTATCTAGACCATCCTTTATTCTGTTTATTATCACATACTTAAGAATAATATATGTTTTTAGATGAGAGTTTAACATTATATGTGCCGAATTTTAACCAGATGATGAGCTAAAGTGAAAGAATAATCCCGTCCTTATATTATATTGAATTATTGATATGATTACATTTATCTATAGATATATTTTATCTCATAGTATCTATCTCAACAGTAAATAATTACTATTCTATTATCTATTGCCCTTATTATTAATCGATGAAATTAATTTTTTTTTCATCCTATTTATTTTATCAGTAGTACTTTGTGCGTTATCATTCATCCTTTGTTATTCCTTCAGTTACCATGATTATTATTATTATTATTCAGCTTTCTATATTATACTAGATTCTTACCACCATCATAATCTTTAACCTGTTGCTATTTATAACAAAAAACGTATAGGAGTTGATGATGTTTTCTATATAATATAATTATATTATACCTACAATTTGTATTTACTAATTATGGTCAATATTTGGATTCATAATAATTACTGATATTATAACATTAGTCACGTTATGTTATTGCATGATATTTCGAGATATTCCATTATCTTCGCTATCACTAAACTCATTCATCTAGTCCTACATTAATAACCTCGTCAATCTAACCCTTACCACATATATATTAGAAAAAATAGGGTAGTGTTGATTACGAAAAGTTAAAGATAAATAAGATAACAAAAGGTACAAGGCTCAAAGGAGACGAAATAGGTCAAGGAACTTGAAGAGAGGAGTTGTCAGTGAGAAGTGTGAAGTAAGTTGAAATGTATGAGGAATGTGCAGTGAGAGGTTGGCAGTGATAAGAGGCATCGTGAATATCTGAAAGAGTCTTAATTTCGAAAAATAGGAAAATTATTTATCCAGGTTAATAACGATAAGTGGACATCACCCATTACATGCTATCCATTCATAAAGACAAGAAGGTCCATTTAAACAGAAGTAAGCAACTAGGTGTTCTATGAAGAAAAATTTAAGGTACTCGAGAATCGATCAACTCTATAAAAAAACGTATTTGAAGAAGAAATTAAAGATTCATATCTCTCAAGATAGGTACTGTACAAAAGACAAAATACAAATAATATTATAAAGGCAGAAGCTAAAACGCTAGACTTATGTAAGGTTTCGAAGATGTTAATAGTTGTGTGGAACATGATAGAATTAATGAATTAGAGTAAGTGATACTATGTTGAAATATTGAGAGATGGGATTGAAACCATTTAATAATAAAAAATCTTTATTACTATTACACTTTCCAATTGAAATAGAGAAAGAGTCAGAGAATTCAGATTTATTATATTATCTAAAGATAGGTTACGATCCTAATCAACTATCTGATTTTTGTGCTTATGTATGATGTAACCTTTCTATGGCATTCCATACTAATTATTAATGTTCTATGCTTATTCAACGACATTCAATAATCCTAATTAAAATAAGCAATTCCTATTTAGTTCTTACTATCGTTCACTAAAATTCATAAAATCTTCAGTCTGACGATTTGATATATCCAAACCATTATAATAGTTTTCCTCAGATCAAGATACATAGTATATCAGCTCCCTGTCGAATACGACATTGTAAAAATGACCAAAATATAAAACATATTAATAGCTGTCATATACACTTAACACTAAATAATCTCATTCTTCATATGGCCTCACAACTTTTTTATTTTTATTTTTATTTTTTTATTATATTTTATATTTATTTATTTATTATAATTCACATACTACACAGGTATAATACATAGATCACCTTATGTAATTTATACAATATATATTATATAATATATAAGACTATTATAATTCGTATGTAGCTATAGTATATATAATTATATCTAGTACTATATCTATACTTCAGTCTTCCACAAATAAATAACTGAGTCTGTACTATATAGACTAAATAAGATATCAATATTATGAATATTTAGTTATATATGTAAGTATATGACAAAACAATGCAGTCAGATATCTTAAAATTGTAATTATTTAGGAATTTACACTTATCTCGATTAATGACAGCTACTAGAGCATAAGATGAAATCACTATTATGAGATGTATTAGTATACATCAATACGAATATAATATTAAGCATAATATATCTTGAGTTGATGACTAGAGGAAAGCATTCTATTATTTATCTTTCGTTCCAAAAACCCTCACATGTTAACCTACAATATAGTTCTATATCATGCGTTTAGTCGCAGAGCACAGTTGTCTCAGAGGATACATATAAAAATTATAGCTTACTAAAGCTATATATTGAGTGAAAACTCATAGATGTCAAAAGTATTTTAAATTTACGGATAGGCCTAAACATAATACAAATACATATTATATATATATACATATGTATATTATTTCACAGTAGAAAATGAACGAATAATCTTCTAAATTCTACTTTACACATATACTAAAAGTGTTAAGATATATCTCACTATACAGCCTCATCATATACTCTCATTTCATTCATCTCTCTAATCTATATATTCATCTACTATATATATCAGAGGCCGAGCTCCGGGACTCGGCTACTCGTCTCCCCGAGCTCTGCACTATCATAGACAACTCTCTCTACTTTTCGCATAATTTCATAAGTTACGATAATATTTCTTATTTTTTTAAAAATA